>JAKELL010000136.1:0-134599 GCA_021524915.1 Lactarius akahatsu | reverse complement strand
GATGGGAGACGAAGGGGAGGGGTGGTGTTGACGACGGGAGGCGACGGAGGGCGGGGAGTAACGGTGGAGCGAAGGGAAGAGTGACGACGAGGGGGGCGAGGATATTGGTGGTCGTTTTCCTCGAAATACGACCCAGAATCTCCGTCCCACTGACCAAACTGCGAGAAGTCGTAGTCGTAGTCAGACACTGGGAACACCCGGGGTCAGGTCTAATTGGGTTAGACTGTCCAAGTGTGATGACTCACTGTCACTCGACAGGGAGGCACGACGGGTTCAGAAGACCGGGGGTGGTGGAGAACGCGGAGCGGAGCACAGGGACTACTGTGATGGAACGCTTTGGCTCAACCGTCAGAACTGGCGCAACGGCTCAGGGAAAGTGGCGCTTAGTGGCAAGTCGTGCTTGACAGCTGAAGGGGCACTAGTGCTCGGGAGGCGGGAAGAGGCAAAGGGAGGATGTCACAAGTGGACAGTCTGAGGGACTGTCCGTTCTATTGCGCTGGCTTATATACCCAGAGGGATGGTCTGTGCGTAAGTTTAGGGCAGGCTTAAGGTCTGCCCACGGGTACTGCGGAATACTGCGGAATGGAACATTCCGGTAACATCTAAATATAGTGTCCAATGGGAAAATCGGGATAGTGTCGTACGACTGCTCCACAGTTGATGACGCCATATGACGTGACTGCTCCGCAGTCCAATCAGAATAATCGTAGGAGTGGTACGACTGCGCCGCAGTCGAGTTGGTCATAATGATTTGACTGCTCCACAGTCCAATCAGATAAATCCAAGGAATGGTACGACTCTCAGTCGTCAGGTGACTCGATAAACGATGGGAGATCACGTGACTCATCACGTGATCGTCGGAGTGCGAGATTCAAACTCCGATTTCGGATTTCCCCTTTAGGAAGGTGATTAGGTAAGACCGGGCCGGTGCAGACCGGTCTTAGACGCCCGAGTCACGATCCAAGTTTCTAGGTTCGTGACAGTAACGGTGACGTACGGGGATGTAAACTTGATATTGCGCTCCACTGAGACTGAGTTTTTGTTGGGCCAATATACGCGATGTGCGTGTGGGCTGTCGGCGTCGTATCCGACCCAGCGCGCTTCGATTCTGCGCGCGTCTAGCTTCGCATATTTATACAATGTAGATACGTTTTTACGAGACATAGAGACAAAGTAAAGTAAAGCAGAACAAAGACGCACGGGCCATGATAGGCATGAAACAGGAGTCGGGAGAATAGAAGGAAACGGGGGGCGAGATCGAGAATGTACGCAAAGAGGGGTGCGCGAGCCCCTATGAGTCTGAAACAAAAGTCCTTGCGCTTGACACGGAATGCAGTCGGAGATAATGATACAGTATAGAGTTGAGATGCAGGACTTAACGGGGATGAGAAACGAGTCCTTCATGGTCTCCAAAGCCGCCGCGAGTGAGCGCGGCGGAAAGTTCGAGTCGGCCGGGTCGAGCGTGCTGAAATGCAACACCTAGTAACACACAGCTCTCCCCTAGTGGTTTGCGGGCTCGGCTTCAAAGCCTAAAGCCAGCCTAAGACGGCCGTCCGAAACCGGGACGGGACTGGGACGAGAGTGGGTCCTGGCAGGGCTCATGGCCCAGTCTTCAATTTTGGCGTTCGGCTCCGACGGTCCCACGTCCTAGGCCTCAACTGTTGGGGACGCACGTCCTGGGCTCAAGATCCACTGGGATTCGCAACCTAGGATTCGTGCTTCGAAACTGCATCCACGCCTTCGGAACTTGAACTGCATGACCCACACCTCTGGAAACGTCATCCTTGCCTTCGCCATTGTATCCACTTATTACGGTATTCTCAACTTCATCCACCCCATTTCTGTCCCAGTATCTCCTTCCGTCCGTTTTGTTGTTCCTCAAGTTCTTTTCCCCCATCACCCCCTTGTGTCAACAGGACTTTGGATGTGAACCCTTCTCACAGTTCACCACGTCCAGTACAGTTGAGTTGCGATTTCTACGAAGTCTTATTATTGACTTCAATATTTTTTTTTGTATAGCTGGTCCAGGGCCGTGTCACGTCGTCAACCCATCTGCATGACCGTGACAAGGGTAAGCATGCCACCAGGACCTCGACATATGGCGGCGTGTGGTGTGCGGCTCATGTATCTAAACACCAGGGGTACATCCTGATGCTCGGCTCTTGTTTGCGAGCCCGAGCTCACCGGAGCTCTGCTGTTTCTGTATCTTCTACAGGCGGCCCTGGGTCATCGCCCACGAGGCTACAACTCACAAGCCCGCACACCCTGCTTTCACCGGCACCTACTGCTATCGTACACACATCTATGTCGCGTCACCAAAGAGTTCAAGTAATGCCACACATGCATGGAGGGCGGTTGGGAGGGCAGGAGGGTTGGGGCTGCTTCAAAACGAATCTGGTCGGCGTTAAGATCTACGTTTACAGACCCCACGACAGCATGCGCGAAATAGCATGATGCAGTTCTTCCAAGAGCAACTTCCAATGCGAAGAGGACACAAGCACGAGGTCCAACAGCAGCGCCACGTTTGCGCAGACGTCCGCGGCACACCCAAAGAGCAACTTAGTCAAGAACAACATCAAGGGCAACAAGGAGCGCAAGTACAAGTCTTATCAGCAGCGCTACCTGCGTGCGGATACCCACGGCGCGTTCACAGCTTAGTGACAGCACTCATTACTCACGGCGACGGTTACAGAACACGTAGCAACGTGCATGACACCAGTGGATTGGCGGCAACCTACAACGAGGAGCATTACAAGTCCGGCAGCAGCGACGGTGCCGACGTCACGCGGACCTTTGCGGCTCGCGCAAGGGTTCAGTACTCTTCTGAGCATCAGTACCTGCGTTTCGAAGTCCCGCGAAGGCACGCACGACAAGTGCGACGTTGCATTAGGAGAAGAGTGCCACCCAGTGAAGTACCTCAAGTGCAAGCGTACTGACAACAGCACCACAACCGTGCAGCCTTCTGCGACCCGTCTAGGTGACGATGAGGACCCCGCGTACGAGCTCACACGTTTCCGAGCCCCGCAACAGTGCGCCCAGCAAATGCAACCCAGTGCAAGGCTTCAGTACCATCACGCAAGGCAGACCGCGCCGTGAAGTACACCACATCAGTCGCTGACCCATGAAGCCGCGGACCGCCGCCTTTGGCTAGGAGGACGACCACGATGATCTCAGGGAGACGATGGCGAAGCATGAGATCGAGTTTAATGTGTGCATAGAACTGTCAGATATTCGTAGAGAACTGGTAGTTATAATTCAACAGTGGTACTATAAAGACGCGGCCAGCCGGGGCTAGTAGGCCGAGACTGGCCCAAGACGGTGAGGCCCACGAATAGAGTCCCAGTCTCTGTAAACTTTGGGCCTGAAGCCCCCCTAAGACGAGCCTAATGGCAGGCTTTCAGGCCGGGACGGGCCCGCAAACCACTACTCTCCCCTCGTAGCATTTGAGAAACACCGACGTCCCCTCGGCGTCATCACTCTTCTGTATTGCACACCTCCAGCGCCTCATCTCTCTCTATCCAGCCCGGTAAGGAACTCCCATCATAAGAGCTAAACAGCAACTTTCGCAAGGACGCAAAAATGTCGATTCTCAAAGTTCTAAGTACGGCAACACCCGGAAAAGTTTTAACGAATTGAGACTCCGAAACAACCCACGCCGTCAACGCACTCAACGACAACGAAGGACCCCCAAGACAATTGTCATGCCTGTAAGTGTTCACTTCACCCTCGCGCTGCAGAAAAGGAGTAGCAGTTGTACTATCACATCGAAGTTGTGGATGGGACGTTGTCGTATTGGATGTACCTACTCAAGGTCGTATGCTCCGTTTTCTGTGGCCGAGGCTTTCGACGGACTTGATACTTGAGATCTGATAGTCCTCACAGCTGGAATCAAATTCTGCACGTTTCGTAGAGGTTGGCCAAGGTGAGCTCCAGTGCCTTATTCCCCGCAACCGCAAGTTGTGCTCCTCAAAGCTGGCCCACATCCGGGCTAGCTGTCGTTTCCGAAATCATCGACCACAACAGGGTGAGCGTACAAAAACCACACCATAGCACTCCACTTCCTCACCCATATACCCAGGCAATCGTTGACGGCCCCACCACCGGCGTTCCACGTCAAGCTCTCCCATACCGACACCTCACACTACGTCTCTTACCGTTCCAAAACTTCCGCGAAATGCCGGCTCTAGTACCCTGAAGAAATACTTGGATAAGGCCGACACTGTTTACAAATGGGAGTCGTCAGCGTGGGCGAAGAAGCGCGCGGCCGCGGCAAAGCGACGAACACTTACCGACTTTGAGCGCTTCCAGGTTTTGGTTCACAAAAAGGCACGGCGGGATAAGGTGCGCAAGGTGCTTAAGGCCGCCAAGGCGTGAGGTGTGGCAGGATAGGACATAAAACCATTCGGTGTCATTGAATTTCTATGTTCGAGTACACGAATGTGATATTTTGACACGTAGCGTGTGCCCCGCAAGCCAAGGCAGGCCTGATCATGGGTAACTTTGATCGTTTCTGTCGTGCTCATCAGCTCCGGAAAGCTACATTCCCAATTGGGGTTTGAACATCACACGCTGATGAATGTTCTCACACGGCTTCGATTGATGACTTACTTTGCAAGTACAAAATTCCCAGACGGCTTTGGGCCCGTATGCCGATTTCTCTTCCGCGGAATTAATATATAAAGCAGACTGTCGCGGTGCGAGGTATGTACCGTCTTTCTTTCTCCTCTAGTTGCGGGCATGGTTTGTAATTTTGGCGTCTATACAACCACGCATCTCACTGATCACTCATCGCTTTTCACGTGCTGTAGGCCATCCAGCCCGGTGTTGTTACACCTCCTTCACCCAGAGTGAATCACGTCGCATTTAGGTCGCCTTCGCTCTTACAGCTCCCAGTTGAGCTCCTCGATTTAATCGCGTCGTTCGTCCCTACGCACCGCGACCTCGTTTCCCTGGCATTGACGTGCCATGCCATCACATACATAGTAATACCCGCACATGCCGCGTACCGCACTATCCGCATACACAGTCAGCGCGGACCGGCCCCCTGGGCGACCATCGCCGCACGCCCGGACCGCGCGGCGGGCGTGCGGTGCCTCGTGCTCTTTGACCAGTCGGAAGAAGGGCGCTTCCTCCCAGAGCGCGCACCAAGTACCGCCCTCGCATCCGCCACGTCATCTATGAAGCGCAGGCGCGGGGCGTGGAAAGCACATGGCGGCGGGTGGAATGCTGAGAGCCTGGAGGCGGCGGCGAGCGCCGTGCGAGTGATGCCAAACTTACACACGCTCGTCTTCTCCGGGTCCTTTCGGCGGTGTGGCGCTGCCGAGATGAACTTCTGGGCGGCAGTGGCGGGTACCAACGGCTCCTTGAGGTGCCTCGAGTATGCCCAACCACTGCGCGCGCCGACAATGAGATCTACGACCGACGTGCGCTTGTACCCGGTTCGTCTCTTGACTGGGTTTGGCCGTGCCGACGCTGACGATCTGCAGTTATGGGCGGTCTCGAACCTGACATCCCTTAGTGTGAAGCACGCCGCATTCCTCCAGCACCCGCCGAGCGTCGTTCAGTTCTCTCGCGTCTTGCGTAACTCACCCTCTCTAGAGGTAAGTTTCCCCACAACCCTTCTTTTCCTCTCAGCTGACGGCACCCCAGAGCCTCACGCTCGCGGTGCACGACCCGTCATTCGATCTGCACGTTCTCCTGGACGATGTGTGCCTCCCGCACCTGCGAGCGCTTGCGCTCGACATTCTCGCGCCCGAAGCGCCGTCCAACGCGCGCTCGCTAGCCATGTTGCTCGAGCGCACGCCAAGACTGCAGCACGCCACATGGAAGCACCTCGACCCGGGCCCACTGTCTCCCGGCGCTCTACCAGCGTTACGCACGCTGCACGTGGAAGACGTGCCGAGCAGCCCCGGCGCGACTGGTCGTGCGCTCCTGCGAGGCGGTGCAGCTCTGGAATCGCTCGGGAGCATACGCGTGGACGCGGACGCGCTCGAGGCGCTGGCGCATATGCGCGGCGAGGCGCTGTGCCGTCTTGAGGTTACCTCGTTCGAGAGCATCGCAGTACTCGTGCGCGCAGTACGGTTGTTCCCGCGCCTACGTTGGCTGCGCATGCCCGCTGTCGACTACTGGCACGAGCACTTGCCCGTAACGCCCGCGCCCGTGCACCTGGTACGTCCCCTCGCACCAATTCTATATGTGTTGCACTGACTGGCGCTGACGGGGCTAGGGCGAGTGGGTCGAGGTGCTTGCGGCGCTGCCCGAACTCGAGGTGTTTCGCGGCGTGTCGATCTTCCGCGATCCTGAGAGCACCACGATAGAGGAGAATGACGAGCGCGCGTGCGATATCTTGGGTCTGTGTTCGCGCATGCGACAGGTCGAGCATTGGGACCTCGACCCCGCACGAGCGATTACCTTGGCATGGGAGGGCGACCGGGTTGTATGGCGCGTAGAAGAAGTTTCTAGGACGGACGGGGGCTTTGCGTGAAGCACGTGGGAAATCGACTTTGAAGCAATATGTCAGTACTAGTAGGCGCTAATGATACTCTATCAAATACGGTAGGGGCAACTCCCTGAGATAAAAATGATAATTTGACGCTGAGTAAGAAATCTTGGAGGGTGGTTCTTCGAACGTCAAACAGCCGATCTCAAAAAGACTTCGAAGCATCCTACAAACCCGTTGGCCTCTAGGTGGCTGGCCATAGTCATAATGCCATCGCTCTCGAAGTGATCGTTCGCCAATTCTCGCTGTCGTGTATCACGGGCAAACAGGGACAAGCATGTTTTCCAAAGTTCCGGCACATCTCGCCATTCTTAATCATTTGCTCTTTCCAATCTGCGAATGATCGTATCAGTAGGCAACAAACAATTGACCGTTGTCCATTCATCCTCCGAGGCGCGGGATAGATGTCCTGGTGCACGTCTTGCTCAGCCTTTCCCTTACTATAAGAGCAGCAGCCTTATGACATAGCACTTGCTACCACTAGGGTGGTGTCAATAGCTTGAAGAGGGTTCATGCACCACTGGTACTGTGGTCACGCCGCGGCGTTGGCACAACTTGAGCGTCTATGCTTCTGATGCATGTGACCGAATCCAGTACTGTGATAGCAAGGCAGTACAGTACAGCCTGAGTAAGGCCTTCCAGCACTTTCCACGGCCAGCGACTGTGTCCACGTCACCAGCGCTTTCCAGGGATCTTGTCCACCAGCATCATGAGTCAATCTTCCGCTCCCAGCTCGTCTTCAATGACTCCCGCAATGGCTTCATCCTCTTCCAATTTCAAACTCATCTTTGAAAAAGCTCTTAAGGAATATAAAAAGAAGACTAAACACGATCTCACCGTTCATCCTCTCGCCTCCAAGCTCCAACAATGCGACTCTCCTGCGGCCATTCTGACGATACTTCAAGAACAAGTCGACCAGTTCAAACAATCTCGGAGCGGCGACGAGAGATTGCACAAATGGCTCGACCCAACGATCAATGTATTGTATGCATTTTCGCAGACACTTGGCGAAGGGGTTGGTTTGGTGAAGTATCAATCTGTCCGTTGACGATCATACTCTAATATCCATTCCGCAGGTATTCTCTCCTGCTAAAGTGATATTTGCTGGCGCCAGTGTCCTCCTCTTGGTAAGTGATCTCGTTTATTCAATCGTAAAAGCGATTGTGACATTGGTGGTTCCTAGGCGGCCAAGGAGGTCGAAGCAAGCCAAGACATCCTTATCGAAATCTTTGAGCGCATCGAAAATTTCTTCAGACGACTTGAAAGTTATACCAAGGTCCCACCAACTCCGGCGATGACGGATATGATGGTGAAGATAATGGTCGAGGTGCTGGGTATCCTTGGGACGGCGACACAGGAAATGAAGAAGAGTCGAGCGAGTGGGTTCACCTTTCACCTTAGGTTTCTCGGTGCTGACGTATGTTCAGCAAAGTTTCTGAAGAAGGTGGCGGGAATCAGGAAGCTGGAGGACGGGTTGAAGAGGTTGGACAAAATGACGAATGAAGAGGCTCTAATGGCGAATGCGGAGGTGCTGAAGGTTGCACATGATATCAATGAAAGGGTGGAGGAGGTCGAGGCCGGCGTGAGGGGCGTGGGCGAGAATGTCCAAGTGGTTAACGAAAGAGTGCAAACCATTATCGATGGTGCGTAAACTATGCTTCGCAAGTCATCGACGATCACTAATGTTGAAATATGTAGACGGAATGGAAGCGAGAATGATCATCCAAACAACGTCGCACAACGTAGATGACCTAAAGCGTTTGTCACCAATCCCGTCATTGTTGATGTTCGAGCGTCTAACATGCTTCCAGGGGGGGAATTGCTTGAGAGGCTTAGAAATTGGCAATCTCCTTCGGATCCATCTACAAATCACGTCATTGCCAGTGCGTCTCGTCAACACGAGGGAACAGCGGAGTGGTTCTGTAAAGGCAACATCTTTGAGAAATGGAAAGCGACCGGCTCCCTGCTGTGGATACACGGGAAACGTATGCCCCTCTTGCTCTTCATAGTTTCCTTGATCTAAGGTACCGCTCATTCCGTAGCGGGCTCTGGGAAAAGCGTTCTGTGGTTCGTCGCTTCTTAACTCTCGCAAGTCAAGTAACTGATGATTACTGAGAAGCTCCGCGATTATTAACGATATCGAAACGATGAACAATGCCGGATTGGCCTCCATGGCGTACTTTTATTTCGATTTTCGGGATATCGCCAAGCAAACCCGTCGCGATCTACTTCGCTCACTTCTCATCCAACTCTCTGATTGTTCCGATCGCTTCTGCGACATACTCTCCCAGCTCTACGAGGCATGTGGCAAGGGCACGCGTCAGCCCAGTGACAGTGCTTTGATGCACTACCTCAAGCAGATGCTCACTCTTCCGGATCACCCCCCCGTCTATTTGATCATGGATGCTCTTGATGAGAGTCCCAATACCTCTGGAATCCCGACCGCTCGCGAACAGGTCCTTGACGTCGTGAAGGAGCTCGTCGACCTGCGGCTTTCGAGTCTTCGTATCTGCGCGACCAGTCGTCCGGAGGTCGACATCCGGTATGCGATTGAGCCCCTCGCGTTTTGTTCGGTGTCCCTTCACAATGAAAGCGGACAAGAGAAGGATATTGTCGAATATATCAAATTTGTGGTCCACTCCGAGTCTCCCTCGAATAGGACCATGAAGCAATGGAGGGACGAGGATAAAGACATGGTGGTACAGGCGCTCTCGGAACAAGCTGACGGAATGTGAGAGCTATTTCGGAATATCGATGACGCTTGCTTATTCGTTTAAGGTTCCGATGGGTTTTTTGTCAACTGGAGACGCTGCGAGGTTGCTTTCCACAGGACATCCCGCACGTACTGAGCCAACTTCCTGAAACATTGGACGAGACATATGCGCGGGTGCTGAAGGAAATCGGGAAGACCAACCGAATATATGCACATCGTCTACTACAATGTCTCACCGTGGCGAGGCGCCCACTTCGTGTCGAGGAGCTGGCAGAGATTCTTGCTCTCGACTTTTCGGCCAAAGAAGAGATCCCGGAGCTGAAAGAGAATTGGCGGTGGAAAGATCAGCAAGATGCGGTACTGTCTACGTGCTCCAGTTTGATTTCTGTTGTCAGCGATCGCTTTGGCCCCGTGGTCCAATTTTCACACTTTTCGGTCCAAGAATTCCTGACCTCGGATCGCCTGGCCAGTTCAAGTGCAGATATTTCACCCTTTCATATCCTTCTCGAACCGGCGCACACCGTCATTGTCAAGGGCTGTTTGGGGGTCCTACTCCAGCAGCGCGTTGGCGATGCCAAGGCTGGGCATCTTTCTCCTCTGGCTGGATATGCTGCCATGCACTGGGCGGACCATGCCCGGTTCGAGAATGCATGGACGCGTGTAGAAGATGGGATTCGACGTCTGTTTGACCGCGCGAAACCACATCTCAAAGTGTGGCTTTGGTTAAACCCTCGTCCATCCTTCTCGTTCTTCCCGAATTATGACCGGAATAAAGATCTCGGCTCTCCCCTATACTATGCTTCACTGTGCGGCCTCCGCGACCTGGCGGCACGTCTCGTCGCTGAGAATCCCCAATGGCTAACTGGTCTAGTTGGTCAAACTCCCAGCCCACTGGTGGCGGCGTTGCGCAACGAACATTTCGACATCGCGGAGCTACTTTATCAGCACGGCATAGATATGGATATTAGAGCCGGTGACAATCAGACCCTACTACATGCTGCATCTGCGGGAGGATATCTGGATATTGCTAAGTGGCTATTCGAACATGGTGTACCCTCGAATTCACAACAGGGCAACCAGGAGACTCCGCTCTATCCGACAGAGGTGAATGGACACGGGGGATACGGCGTAACTGTCGATGCCGCAGACAATGCCGACCATACCCGGTTGCACTGGGCCTCACGAGGTGGACACGCCGACATCGCGCGCGAGTTGTTAATGCGAGGGGTAGATGTCGCCACGAAGGATCGGCGTTATCGGACGCCTTTGCACCTAGCGTCCCTCTTCGGGCATGCCAAAACTGTGCGGCTATTGATCGAGCATGGCGCGGATGTCACCCTGCGGGATCTGGAGCATAAGACGCCGTTACATCTAGCGTCGAAGTTTGAGGTGGGTGCCGGACTACGTCACCATCGATCGGCATAGGGCTGATGCAACTGGACAGTCTCCCGTCATCTGGCCACGAGAACCGGAAGAGTTATCCCCAGCGCCTGGAATTGTGCGGCTCTTGATCGACCATGGCGCAGACGTGACCGCGCTAGATATGACCCTCTCGACGCCTTTGCATCTGGCCTCGTCCTCGCGAAATCTTGAGATTGTGCGGATATTGATAGAGAATGGCGCAGACGTAAATGCGCAAAATGAGACACACTCAACCCCTTTGCATTCGGCGGCGTCCAAAGCTCGGAATCCTCAAATTTTGGGGCTTTTGATCGAGCACGGCGCGGATGTCACCGCACAGGATTGGAATCACGAGACGCCTCTGCATTTTGTATCGTCCTGGGTGAGTTCCGAAGCTCGTTGTTCTGTTCCGTCTCAGGCTGATGTATGCGGACAGTACGACAGCTGGTCCTCGGACTACTCAGAGATAACGCCGAAGACCAAGGCCGACGCTTTACGGCTATTGATCGAGCACGGGGCTAACGTGACTGCGCAGAATAAGACCCACTCTACGCCTTTGCATGAGGCATCGTCCTCGGGGAGTGCCGAAGCCGTACGGATATTGATTGAGCACGGCGCAGACGTCACCGCTCAAAATAAGTTCCACTGGACGCCTTTGCATATGGCGTCGTCCTCGGTGAGCGCTGAGACTGTGCAGTTGTTGATCGAGCACGGCGCGGGTGTCACCGCACAAGATGCTCGCCACACCATGCCTTTGCACCTAGCGTCGTCCTCTGTGAGTGCTAAGACTGCGTCACTCTTGATCCATCACAGGACTGATGTAAGTCGACATCATCCTTCAGGGACTGACAAATGCACACGAGACCGTGCGACTATTGATCGAGCACGGTGGGGACGTCAACGCGCAAGATGAGGACCACTCGACGCCTTTGCATATGGGGGCGTTCTCGGGTAGTACTGAAACCATGCGGCTATTGATAGAGCACGGCGCGGATGTCACCGCACATGACGGGGACCACAGGACGCCTTTGCATCTGGCGGCGTCACGGTTTTCGTCGGGTCCGGAGTCTTCCGAAATTGTGCGTCTATTGGTCGAACACGGTGCGGATGTCACCGTACTAGATGGGAGCCGTAAGACGCCGTTGCATCTGGCGTCGTCTTGGGTGAGTCCCACAACTTCTCGCTACTGACCTGGAAAGTGTGGGGTTGATGTCAGTGGACAGCGCTTCCGTTCCGTGATGGTCGATCCACGCCTGTCCAAGGAGAAGGCCGAAATTGTACGGCGATTGATCGAGTACGGGGTAGATGTGACAGCACAAGACGAGGATCACTCAACTCCTTTGCATCTGGCTTCGTCTTGGGGGAATCTTGATATTATGCGGGTATTGATAGAGCACGGCGCCGGTGTCATGGCCCAGGATCGGAGACGCAAAACACCTTTGCATATGGCGTCGTCTTGGGTGAGTACCAAAGCTACGTCATTTTTGTTCCCTCACATGCCTGATGAAAAAAATCGACAGGATGATCAGCACATGTCACATTGGCCCAACGTGAAACCCGACGCTGTGAGGCTATTGATTGATCATGGGGCGGACGTGATGGTGCAAGATGAGAACCACTCGACGCCTTTGCATCTGGCGGCATTCTCGGGGAGTACCGAAACCGTGCGGTTATTGATAGAGCGCGGCGCGGATGTCACTGCACAGGATCGGGTCCACAGGACGCCTTTGCATATGGCGTCGTCTTGGGTGAGCGCGCGTCACTCTTGATCCAGCATAGTAGGGCTAACGTAAATGACAGGATGATACTACTAGCGCCCATCGACCGCTCCACGATGATGAGATGTTCGTTGAGAAGTTCAACGAGAAGGGCGACACTATGAGGTTATTGATTAATCATGGGGCAAATGTGGCCGCGCAGGATGACAACAACTTAACGCCTTTGCATCTGGCATCATCCTATGGAAGTGCCGAAACGATGTTGCTATTGATCGAGCGCGGCGCCGATGTCTCCGCGCAAGATAGGAACCACAGGACGCCTTTGCATATGGCGTCGTCTTGGGTGAGTGCCAAAGCCATGTTACTCTTGATCCGGCGCAGGGCCGATGTAAATGGACAGGAGGACGCGCACAATCTTGGGAAGTTCCGCGCGAAGGCAGACGCCGTGAGGCTATTGATCGATCATGGGGCAGACGTGACTGCGCGGGATGACAACCACTCGATGCCTTTGCATCTGGCGTCGTCTTTTGGGAGTGTTGATACGGTGCAGCTATTGATCGAGCACGGTGCAGATGTCACCGCACAAGATGGGAATCACAGGACGCCTTTGCATCTGGCGTCATCTCGAGTGAGTACAGAGACCGTGCGACTCCTTATCCGGAACGCACTAATGTTGACGCACTCGACTTGGCACAGGAGGAGGGGCGCAAGTGGCGCCACGAGCAATTGATTGAGGTGATCCCGGTGATGCCCATCAACAAGGCCGATACAGTGCAGCTATTGATCCGGCATGGAGCGGACGTGATGGCACGAGACGACACCCACTCGACGCCTTTACATCTGGCGTCGTCCATGTGGAGTGTCGAAACTATCGAGCTACTGATCGGGCATGGGGCAGATGTGAATGCACAGAATGGGAACCTGTCAACACCGCTGCACCTGGCCGCATCATCCCGTCTGGCCGTGGAAGGCAATGTCGTGCGCTCTCTACTTAAACATGGCGCAAATATAGATGCCAAAGACGCTGGAGGCCGGACTCCGGTCCAGATAGCGTCGTCGGAAGGGCACTTTTGGATTGCAAAGTTGTTGTCAGACCACTGTAAGGCCAGCGTTCCGGCTGAGCTCGAAACCGCCTACTTTCATATTGCCTTTCCCTTCTCGGTGTTCCTGTATCTTACCTATGCACTTTTCCTTTTTCTCTTTTAAGTACAGCCCTCTTTTGTATTTAAACGGGATTTCTACTTTGTGCTAGGACATGAAATAGAAGACATCGCTTTCCCCCCTTTAACTCGGTGTGTGATTGCCCCGGAAGTCAGGCCCAAACACGGGCACTCGAAGGACAATCCCACTCTCTCTTCCCCTACTCTTGGAGGTAGATCCTCTCCGCCTTCGAACTCACCTAAGACCCTCATGTCCTTACACCACCTTGCGAGTAGAGGATAGAATGTATTTCTTGTATTGTTTCTAACTCGTTACGGATACAGTATTGATAAAAAGATACTTTTTTTTTGATTATTGGGCCCATCACGGCCTGATGCAAACACGGATCTCCACTGGTACAGCTACGCACAGTCATAGCGGTCGATATGTAAGGACAACGCTGCGCTGCATACGCAACACCGTCGATTTGCCAGTGATTACCGTCGAACATCCGAGTTTTCTCGCAAAAACTCGGCCATTATCTGCAAGACTGCTAGGGTGAATGTTTAGAGTTACAAAATGGTTGCGATCAATGCGAGCCGATATCAGTACGCTGTCAGACGGGAGCTGAGGCGACGACAGCAGACGCAGCTGCGGAGACGACGTACGCCTGCGACAACTTACCTCCTTAGCCAGCACTAGGCAGCCATTGACCTTCATTTACATTGCTTACGTATAACAGCTGATTCGCCGGCAGCTGTGGTGACCGGCGGTGCAACAATAGCAGCGGTGACGGCAACGGCCACCGCTGACCTGCCTATACACTGTCTTACTTTCCTACGTATGGGTTCTTCTCTGGACCCTATCGACCTCGACACAGCCCCCCGAACCATTAATGGCCACGCCATCTCCCAGGGTCTTGGGTCATCCAAAGACGGCAATATGAATCATATATCGGTGGCAACAGCTGAGGTGGCGGCAGTTGCCAGTGCAACGATGGCATATTTTCGACGGGTTCCTCCAAGCAGTAGATTCGGCGAAGGGAAAGGGGGGCGAGGGGAGCGAGAGTTCACGGATGAGGACGACCCGATGATGCCGCATAGGACGATGCCTCTGACGATCTAGTTATTTTCCCAAAGGACCTCCGTGAGCTACTAAGTTACGCCATCTTGCTTATCTGATGATGGCGGGCGCAGCGCCTGCTTACCCAAGCATAGTTCTCAGGAACACCTGTACAGGCCCAAGAGAGCGCCTCGACGTGATCGAGAGTTTGGGTGGTGACAGGGAAAAGACGAAGGTGATGTATTCGTTGAATTGAGCGTCAGGTGCACGGCGGCCTAAAGTGAACCCCCAAACTTGAAGGTGAAATGCCAACCATCAATAGGGGAGGCGCGAATGGGAGAAACATCGGAATGCAGTTGACTTTCCCAAAGTTGATAAATTTGTCGTGTTCGGGCTCTTGCAACGATCCGGCGTTCTTTCTTTGATTAAATACTACATTCCACCTAAGAAGTCCGGTATGGCGATGGATTCGGATGGAACATGACATTACCTGAATTAGTTCATCCTTTTAAATCTCCACAGCGACTCCTGAAAGGCATTGACAGGTGCTGCGTCCTGAAGGGTTTGAGGAGCTTGGACGACTCGGACGTGATTTTCAGTGAAAGGAGGTTGGTGTAAAGTCTGCGATCCGATTCCGTTGGTGAGGGAAACGGCGCAACGACGTGACAGTGTTTCTAGGTGTTGACGCGTTGACGCGACGCTACATGAGGTGAGAGACTCCCGAGTGAAGACTAGTCGGGCCGGCCCTGCCTCTACGGGCGGCCCGGCACCACTCCCTTGGGCACGGTTCTCTCGCTCTCATGTCTCGCTCTCATGTTGACATTGACACACATATACGTACAAACCCCCTGCATCACTCAACGTGGTGTAGGCCATCTACCCCGGTGTTGTCCTACCTCCCTCGCCAAGAGTGCGAATTTAGGTCATATTTACTCTTACAGCTCCCTGTAGAGCTCCTCGACTCAATCGCGTCATTCGTCCCTACGCACTGCGACCTCGTCCCCCTGGCATTAACCTGTCATTCCCTCGCGCACATGGTGATATCTGCACATGCGGCGTACCGTACTATTCGAATACACAGCCAGCGCGGACCAGCCCCTTAGACGACCATAGCTGCACGCCCGGACCGCGCGGCGGGCGTGCGGTGCCTCGTGCTCCTTGACCAGCCGGAAGAAGGGCGCTTCCTCCCAGAGCGCGCACCAAGTGTCACCCTCGCATCCGTCACATCATCTGTGAAGCCTAGGCGCGGGGTGTGGATAGCACATGACGACGGGTGGAGTGCAGAGACTCTTGAGGCGGCAGCGAGCCGTGATGCCAACCTGCACATGCTGGTGTTCCCAGGGTCCTTTCGGCGGGGGTGCGCGCTAGAGTGCCGCGCAGCAGAGATGACGTGTCCACGCCGCATTGAGATCTATGGCCAATGTGCGGTTGTATCTGGTTCGTCTTTTGACTGGGCTTGGCCCTGCTGACGCTGACGATCTGCAGTTATGGTCGGTCTCGAACCTGACATCCCTTAGTGTGAAGCGCCCCGTATTCCTCTGGTACCCGCCGAGCGTCGTTCAGTTATCTCGTGTCTTGCGTAACTCATTCTCTCTAGATCTCAGCTGACGGCATGCCAGAGCCTCACCCTCACGGTGCACGACCCGACATTCGATCTGCACGCTCTCCTGGAAGATCTGTGTCTCCCGCACCTGCGAGCACTTGTGCTCGACATTCTCGCACCCGAGGCGCCGTCCAACGCGCGTGCGCTCGCCATCATACTGCTCGAGCACAGTCCGACGCTACAGCATGCCACATGGAAGCACCTCGACCCGGACCCACTGTCTCCCGGCGCTCTACCAGCGCTATGCAACTCTGCCGCTATCGGATCTTCGGATGGCAGAGGGGTCCCACAGCGATATGACCTCGCTGATGGGGACCACATAGGGCCGAAAAAGAGCAGCCGGAGCCTCGAAAGGGGTTACCCGTTTTGGCTGCCCGGAGTGCGTGTGGGAGCGCAGTGCCAATGCCGTGCTGGCTGGCTGGCGATATAAGCCGAGCAGGAAGCCCTCCCTCCTCCCCACTCACGCTCACCCATATTGCAACCAGTCCACCAGGGGTCGTGCCGCACCGTGCTATGCCAGCCAACTTCCCTGGTAGGTCTTAAGACTGGTAGGCTCCCTAAATGGCCTCGGAAGGCGCAGCGGTCGGGGTAGCGGTAGCCCCCTGACGAGAACTTTCGCAGGTTCGAAACCGCTACTGACTGCTTAGCTTTGCCTGCCTCCGGGCATACTGTACTGACCCTTATCTTCGGAGACGGGTGGCAGACGAATGTACCATGTTAGATCTGACAGCCCGAGCGCCCCTCTGCACAGAGTCATTGCCCTTTGCCCTAGCAGGCAGAGACCGCGCGCGCTGCACGTGGAAGAAGTGCTGGGCAGCCACGGCGCGGCTTGTCATGCGCTCCTGCGGAGCGGTGCGGCTCTGGACTCGCTAGGGAGCATACGCGTGGACACAGACGCACTCGAGGCGCTGGCGCAGATGCGCGGGGAGACGCTGCGCCGTCTTGAAGTTGCCTCGTTCGAGAGCATCGCGGTACTTGTGTGTGCCATGCGACTGTTCTCACGCCTGCGCTGACTACGCATGCCCGCTGTCGACTACTGGCACGAGCACTCACCCGTCATCCGGCGCCCGTGCACCTGGTATGTCCCTCCCACTGATACGTGCGTGTTACGCTGACAGACGTGTGTGGGGTCAGGGCGGGTCGAGGCGCTTGCGGCACTCCCCGAACTCGAGGTGTTCCGCGGCGTGTCGATCTTCCGCGATCCTGAGAGCACCACGATAGAGGAGAATGATAAGCGGGGGTGCGATATCTTGAGTCTGTGTCCGCGGATGCGGCAGATGGAGCATTGGGACCTCGACCCTGTACGTGCGATTGCCTTGGCGCTGGAGGGCGACCAAGATGGCGACCGTGTAGTGTGGTGCGTAGAAGAAGTTTCTGGGGCAGACGGGGCCTCCGCGTGGGGCACGTGGGAAATCGACTTCGAAAGCAATGTGTTAGTGCTAGGGGCTAATGATACTCTATCAAACACGATAGGGGCAGCTCTGGAGTAATAGTCTTCCTTTCATGGATGGTTGTTGTTCGAACTTCAAAGAGACCGATCTCAAATTAAGACTTCGAAGCATATAGTAACCGGTTGACTGCCAAGTGGCTGGGCCAGTCAGATGCGCTCGAACTGATTGTTCGCCAATTCTCACAGATGTTGGGATTCAGTGCTATTCAGCCCGGAACGGACATAGTCCGGCAAACCGAGGTTACTAGACTGACATATTATATATGCGCATCATCCTCTCTTCCTCTGGACTCACACTCGCTGTGCTTACAATAAGTACCCTCGTGTCATTTTGCGATTAATTCTGGAAGCTGCCAACTCGGTGCCGTGGGTGGAGCATTTTTCGCTTCCTCGTTATTGCACGCTTCTTCGCCCTCGCTGCCTCATCATCCCCCTCATGTAGCGTCCGCAGTCTCCTAGACGTCGCACCATTTCACCCACCATCGAATCCCGAACTTCTTTGCAAGAAAACCAACAACCACTGTTCAACTCCGAGTCGCTCTACACTCCTTCCGTCCACTGTCCACGGCAACTGCCTTCCCAGGAGTCACTGAAGAGTTGATGGATGAAAAAGCACTATCACGTTCCGTCGCCATACCTAATCCTCTTAGGTGTAATGTGAGTTTCATGGGCGACCGTGCATGTTTATTCTCCACCTCTCCAGTTCCAACGGTTTCTCCTGCCATTCGGCCAACCATCATTTTTTGGGGGTCCACTTCAGGCTGCCATTCAACTGACGCTCAATCAATCTAATGAATACATCACCTTCATCGTTTCTCTGTCGCCGCCCACTGGCAAACTCCCGATCACATCGAAGCACTGTCTAGGGCCTGTACTGGTGGCCCTGAGAGCTACACTCAGGTAGTCGAGCGCTGGTCCCGCCATTGTCTAGATCAGGCAGGCAAGACGTCGTAGCAGCTCACAGAAGTCCTCAGGGAAAAGAGATAGACCGTCAGAGGTGCGTCGTCCTACGTCATTGGATCTCCCTCACTCGTAAACCCCCCTCGCCTACGGTTTCAAGGAGCATGTCGTCCGATACTCTTTCGCCTTTGCTATCGCTGCACTGGCAGCTGCCGCGACCTCAGCTGTTGTCACTATACTGCTCAGCGCTTACCCAAGACCACAGCGCTTCCGGAATGGTACGTGACAATCGATGGTTTGGAGTGTGTCGAGGTCGACAGGGTGCAGAGAAAAACAAATGAATGCCAGCAGTTGCTCAGTGCTGGAGGTGAATAGTCGCGGGCATGTCGTCTCCGCAGTTGCGTCCGCTGTCGTCGCCTCAGCTCCTGCACCATTGTCGGACGCATTGGTCGCAACCGTCGGTAGCTACAGGAAAAAGTTGAGGACGGTAAGTCCGTCTTTGGGGAGCGCCAGTGGGTTGCGTTTAGAAGGTATAAGCACGAGCCGCATTCACGTCGGTTTTGAGACGACTCTTGGAATGTGGTGAGCTCACGCGCAAGTTGACTAGTTGACTCGGCATGGGATACTGCCCTCATCGGTGTCGGGCATCATCTGCACCTCATGTGCGCCGTCCGCACGTGTGATCGTGTCGTCCGCAGTGACTGTGGTCAGGGACAATCCCTTGATCTTTATTTGCTTGTTTCTAACGGACTGCGGGATTCCGCGTATTGTTTCACGTGTACATACTGTCCTCAGGATGTACTTAAGAATGCGTAGTATACACCTGGTTCCCCATTCGTTTACGCTATGTTTGGTGAGCTAGTTGACCCCTTTAACCTGCTGCGATTTATCAACAACTACAGGTGCTACTACGCAAATGCAAGGTTACGAGCTGGATGAACAGGTCAAAGAGTGAATCTAAACGTGGCCGAGTCGTTTGCAAGCGATCGGTCAACGGTGTTGTGCGTGCAGCGCTCGGACGCGCGTCCGAGTCGTCTTATGACATATCGGCCGCAATTGAGGGTCACGCTATACGTACTGCACAAGTGGCAATCCACGTTCGCATCAGATAAGGATGGGTCCAATAATCAATAAAGTGTTTTGATATCCGTAAAGACTTGGCAACAATCCAGGCAAAAACATTCTATCCTCTACTCGCAACGTAATCTGATAATAACTTCCCAATCCAAAAGTGCCCTTCAGACGATGCTATCTGAACCGGAGTCCGTCCTTCACCGTCCTTCGCATCTATATTTGCACCGTGTTTAAGTAGCAGCCGCACAATATTGCCTCTCACGGCCCGATGGGAAGATGCCGCAAGGTGCAGCGGCGTTGATTGATCCTCATTCTGTGCATTGACATCTGCCCCATGCTGAATCAGTAGTTCCACTGTTTCGACACTCCACTTGGAGGACGCCAGATGCAAAGGCGTCGATTGGGTATCGTCTCGTGAGATCACATCTGCCCCATGCAGGATCAATAGCCGCACTGTATCAGCCTTGTCGTCAGACTTCTCCCGACACAATTCGTCCTGGAGTGAATTCCCCTGCTCGTCAAAGAGACCTTCGTCCTGTCCATTAATATTAGTGCGTGCCAGAATTAGAGTCACACAGTCTCGGCACTGACCCGAGACGACGCCAAATGCAAAGGCGTCCTGTGATTCCCATCTTGTGCGGTGACATCCGCTCCGTGCTTGATCAATAGACGCACAGTCTCGGCACTCCCAAAGGACGCAGCCAGATGTAAGGGCGTTGATTTGGTCTCGTCCTGCGCAGTCACGTCTGCGCCATGATCAATCAATAGCTTCACGGTGTCGGATTTCGCGTGGGACATCGGATAGACGTATAACATGTGGCCGCTGTCATCCTGTTGATCTATATGAGTCTCGTTCTGAATCAACAGTTGGCACTCACCCAAGACGACGCCAGATGCAAAGGCGTTCTGTGGTTCTTATCTAGTGCGGTGACATCCGCACCGTGCTCTATCAATAGCCGCACCGTGTCAGCACCCCCAAAGGACGACGCCAGATGTAAAGGCGTTAAGTGGGTCTCATTCCTGCGCGGTCACGTCTGCCCCATGATTGATCAATAGCTTCACAGTGTCGGCCTTCGCATAGGACTTCGTCGGAGTGAATAGCATACGGTCGCTGTCATCCTGAACATGTACATCAGCTCAGTACTAAATCAAGAGCAATGCAGTTTTGGTACTTGCCCAAGACGACGCCAGATGCAAAGGCGTCCTGTGGTTCTTATCTTGTGTGGTGACATCCGCGCCATGCTCGATCAATAGACGCACAGTTTCAGTACTCCCAATGGACGACGCCAAATGCAAAGGAGTTGAGTGGGCCTCATCTTGCGCAGTCACGTCTGCCCCATGATCGATCAATAGCTTTACGATGTCGGCTTTTACACTGGACTTGGACATCTCCATAAAGTAGTGGTCATCCTTTCCATTTACATCAGGCATGTGCTGGAATAAGGGTGAAATAGCTCTGGCACTCACCCAAGACGACGCCAGATGCAAAGGTGTCTCGCCTCTCCCATCCTGGGCAGTGACATCCGCACCGCGCTCTATCAACAGTTGCGCAATCTCAAGATCCCCCCCGGACGACGCCAGATGCAAAGGAGTTGAGTGGTTCTCATCTTGTGCTGTCACGTCCACCCCGTGCTCGATCAACAGTCGCACGGTCTCAGCCTTCTTGTTGGATAGGGACGGAATGGGTGGATGGCGGCTGGAGTACTGTAAATTTACGTCAATTCCGCACATTCTGGGTTAGCAGTAAGCAGTTGTGGGACTCACCCAAGATGATGCCAGATGCAATAGAGTCTTGTGGCTCCGATCTAGTGCGGCGATACCCGCGCCGTGTTCTAATAATAGACGCACAGTTTGGGAATCCCCCAAGAATGCCGCCAGATGCAAAAGCGTTGAGTGGGCCTTGTCCTGTAGTTCAGACACATCCGCCCCATGCTCGATCAATAGTCGCACGGTGTCAGCCTTCATTTTGAGCCTATTATCAGACAACATGGGGCCGCGACCATCCTGTCTTTACATCAGCCCTGTGCTGGATCGAGTGACGCGATCATTGCACTCACCCAAGACGACGCCAGGATGCAAAGGCTTCATTTGGTTCCCATCTTGTGCGGTGACATCCGCACCGTGTTCGATCAGTAGCCGCACCGTTTTAGCATTTCCTTGGGAAGAGGCCAGATGCAAAGGCGTCGAGTGGGCATCATCTCGCGCGGTGACATCCGCACCGTGTTCGATCAGTAGCCGCACCGTTTTAGCATTTCCTTGGGAAGAGGCCAGATGTAGAGGCGTCGAGTGGGCATCATCTCGCGCGGTCACGTCCGCCCCCTGCTCGATCAATAGCCGTACGGTATCTGCATGACCAGAAGATGACGCAAGGTGCAAAGGTGTCGACTGGGTGTCATTTTTCACGGAGACATCTGCGCCGTGCTCGATCAATAGCCGCACAACTTCAGCACTCCCCACAGACGACGCCAAATGCAAAGGCGTCGAGCGGGTTCTATCCTTCGCCGTCACGTCTGCCCCATGCTTCACCAATAGCCGTACGATGTCAGTTTTCTTTTTCGCCGTCACGTCTGCTCCATGCTTGATTGATATCTGTACGAGGTCGAACTTCTCTTTGTGCGTCGCCCGGCCGTGTCCCCAGGGCTCGCCATCCTGTCCATTTGCATTGGTCCTAAGCTTGAACCAGAGTGATGTTGTTTCTGCACTCACCCAAGATGATGCAATATGCAGAGGCGTCTTGTGGTTCCAATCCCGTGCGGTGATATCCGCGCCGTGTTCGATCAAAATCTGCACACTTTCAGAATCCGCCTGGAAAGCCGCCTGATGCAAAGGGGTTGAGTGGGTCTCATTTTGCGCATTCACATCTGCGCCATTCTCTATCAATATCCGCATGATCTCAAGATTCCGAGAGGATAACGCCAGATGCAAAGGCGTCGAGAGCGTCATATCTAGCGCGGTCACGTCTGCGCCGTGATCGATCAAGAGCCGTACAATTCCAGCCGACTGTTTCTGACCCAGTTGCATCAGCCATGTGCTGATCAGCAGACGTAGTCTGGCACTCACCAGAGATCCCGACGCTAGATGCAATGGCGTCTTGTGCTCCCGATCCTGCAGGGCGACATCCGCGCCATGCTCGATCAATAGCCCCACAATTTCGGCATTCCTGGAGTAAGACGCTAGATGCAAAGGCGTCCGGCAGCTCTGATCCTTCGTGGCGACACCCGCCCCTCGCATTAACAACTCGCGCGCAATGTCGGAGTGTCCACCTCGTGAAGCCCAGTGCAACGGGGTACGGTCGGCATCGTCTGCGGCATCTACAGTTACGCCATACCCCTCGTGTCCATTCACCTCTGTCGGATATAGCGGAGTCTTGTGGTTGGGCTGTTGTGATTTTGAGGGTACACCATGTTCGAATAGCCACTTAGCAGTATCCACATATCCACCCACAGATGCAGCATGTAGTAAGGTTTGATTGTTGTCATCTCTAATACCCAAATCTATTCCGCGCTGATAAAGTAGCTCCGCGATGTCGAAGTGTTTGTTGCGTAATGCCGCGACCAGTGGGCTGGGATTCCGATCAACTAGACCAGTTAGACACTGGGGATTCTCAGCGATGAGATGTGCTGCCAGATCGTAGAATCCACACAGCGAAGCATAGTATAGGGGAGAGCCGTGATTTTTATTGGAGTCATAATAGTGGAAGAACTGGAGTGGATGGAGTGGATGATAGATTAACCCAAGCCACACTTCGAAATGTGGTTTCGCAGAGTTAAAGAGACGGCGAATCCCATCTTCTACACGCGTCCATACATTCTCGAACCGGGCATGGTCCGCCCAGTGATCGACAGCATATCTAACCAGAGGAGAACAATGTCCAGTCTGGGAATTGTCGACGCGAAGCTGGAGTAGGACCCCCAAAGAGGCCTTGACAATGACGGTGTGTGCCGGCTCAGGAAGGATATGAAAGCATGATATATCTACACTTGAATTGGCCAAGCGATCCGAGGTCAGGAATTCTTGAACCGAAAAGTGTGAAAATTGAACCACGCGGTGATCGGAGTCACCGACAACAGAAATCAGACTGGAGCACGTAGACAGCACCACATCTTGCTGATCTTTCCACCGCCAATTCTCCTTCAGCTCTGGTATCGCTTCTTCGGTCGAAAAGTCGAGTGCAAGGATCTCCGCGAGCTCCTCGACACGAAGTGGACGCTTCGTCACGGTAAGACATTGTAACAGACGGTGTGCGCAACATTGGTTGGTCTTCCCGATTTCCTTTAGCACGCGTGCATATGTCTCGTCCAAAGTCGCAGGAAGTTGGCGCAGAACATGCGAGACGTTCTGTGGGAGGCAATGTCGCAGCGTTTCCAGTTGGCAAAAAACCCATCGGAACCTTAAAGAAATAAGCAAGCGTCATCGATATTCCGAAATCGCTCTCACATTCCGTCAGCTCGTTCCGAGAGCGTCTGAACCACCATGTCTTTTTGTTCGACCCTCCATCGACGTCCCATAATCGTATTCGAGGGAGAGTAGACCACATATTTGATATAGTCTGTAATATCCTTCTCTTGTCCGCTTTCGTTGTGAAGGGACACCGAACAAAGCGGGAGGCGCTCGATCGCGAACCTGATGTCGACCTCGGGACGACTAGTCACGCAGATACGAAGACTTGAAATGGGAAGGTCGACGAGCTCCTTCACAAGGTCAAGGACCTGTCCGCGAGAAGACGGAATTCCAGAGGTATCGGGACACTCGTCTAAAGCATCCATGATCAGGTATACCGGAGACTGATTAGGAAGGGTAAGCATCTCCTTGAGGCAGCGCATCAATGCGCTGTCAGTAGGCTGACGTGTGCCATCGTCGTGTTCCTTATAGAGCCGAGAGAGTATGTCGCAGAAGGGATCAGAACGAGCAGAAAGTTGGGTGAGGAGCGAGCGAAGTAGATCGCGACGGGATTGCTTGGCGACATCCCGAAAGTCGAAATAAAAGTAAGCCATGTGGGCCAATCCGGCCTTGTGCAGGTTTTTGATATCTTTGATGACTGCGGAGCTTCTCGGTAGTCGTAAGTTTCTTGACTGCAACAATTGAAAAATGACTAACCATAGAACGCTCTTTCCAGAGCCCGCTACAGAATGGTCATTAGATCGGAAGTTGTCAAGATTTAGACGAGCATACGTTTCCCGTGGATCCACAACAGAGAACCGGTCGCCTTCCATTCCCCAAACATATTTCCCTTACAGAACCGCTCCGCCGTTCCGTCGTGTTGACGACCGGATTCAATGTTGTAATTTGTGGACGGATCCGAAGAAGATTGCCTTGGAGATAGCCAGTCTCTAAGGCTCTCACGCAAATGCCTCCCTGCGATCATGTTAGACGCTCGACCATTGGTAATGACGGGATTAACGACGAACACTCTACTTCGTCTAGCTTGTACATGATCAATTTCGCTTCCGTTGCCACTTCCTTGCCGTCTATATGTTTCAACATTACTGGTGGCATCGATGACTTGGTAAGCACAGTTCACGCACCGTCGATGATTGTTTGAACCTTTTCGTCGACCCCCTGAACCTTCTCGTCTACGTCCTTCACGCCGGCCCGGACCCCCTGCACTTTCTCGTCGACCCCGTCTACCTTTTTGTCGATGTCGTGGGTAATCTTCAGCGTTTCCGCATTCGCCATTCGAGCCTCTTCAGTCGTCATCTTGTCCAACTTCTTCAAGTCATCCTCCAGCTTCCTGATTCCCGCCACCTTCTTCAGAAACTTTACTGAACATTCATCAGCCTCGGGAAACCTAAGGCGAAAGACAACTCGGAACCCACTCGCTCGACTTTGCTTCATTTCTTTTGTGGCCGTCCCAAGGATATCCAGCACCTTGACCATTATCTGCACCATCATATCCGTCATCGCTGGAGTTGGTGGGACTTTGGTATAAATCTCAAGTCGTCTAAAGAAGTTTTCGATGCGTTCAAAGATATCGATAAGGATGTCTTGGCTTGCTTCGACTTCCTTAGCCGCCTAGGAACCACCGATGTCACAATTGCTTTTATGATTGAATAAACGAGATCACTTACCAAGAGGAGGACACCGGCGCCAGCAAATATCGCTTTAGCAGGAGAGAATACCTGCCGAATGGATATCAGAGTATGATCGTCAACAGACAGATTGATATTCACCAAACCGACCCCCTCGCCAAGAGTCTGCGAAAATGCATACAATACGTTGATCGTTGGATCGAGCCATTTGTGCAACCTCTCGTCGGCACTCCGAGACTGTTTGAACTGGTCGACTTGTTCTTGAAGTATCGTCAGAATGGCCGCAGGAGAGTCGCATGCTTGAAGGCGCATGGTGAGAGGATGAGCGGTGAGATCCTGTTTAGTCTTTTTATGGTATGCCTTGAGGGCTTTTTCAAAGATGACCTTGAAATTGGAAGCAGATGGGGTCGTTGCGGGAGTCTTTGAGGACGAACTGGGAGCGGAAGATTGACTCATGCTGGCGGATGAGATCGATTCGACGCCTGGGAAGCGCTGGTGAGCGTGGGCACGGTCTCTGACCGTGGAAAGTGTTGGAAGGCCTTACTGTACTGGACTCGGTCATAGACGCTCAAAGTGCGAACTTGAACGTGACCACAGTACCAGGCGGGTGCACGAGCCCTCCTCGGGCTATAGACACCACACCACTACTCACATTGATCGGGTAGCCAGTGCTATGTCATAAGACTGCCGCTCATACAGTAGGGGACAGGCTGGGCAAGATGTACACCAGGACATCTGTCCCGCGCCTGGACGAATGAATGACCTTAGAATGGGAAACGTGTTGCGACCTTGTTCGTTTGTTCGCTGCACACTGATACGAAAATTCGCAGATTAGAGAAAAAAAAATGGTTGAGAATGGTGAGATGTGTCGGACATGAGGGATTTTGTATCGAACTTGAAGAGGAAATCATGCGCTCACGCTCGTAATGAACCAAAGGGCGTCGCGTCGCGTCGCTCACGAAACAAAAAAAAATCTGGTGCGCTAGATGATCATTCCTCGGTTTAGTTTCCGTAAATGACATGTACCAACAAAGTTGGCGATGTGGTAGGAAAACGCAATTCGACTCGTTGTGCCAAGCGTTGTGCTCAACAGTCGAGCTGCGACAGACTTCACTCAGGCTGACACGGGACCAGTGGCAGGAGACTGCCACACCCATGGCATCTATAGAGATTTACGGAGGCGGGCACTGGCAGCCGGATAGGTGAACAATGTGCGAGCGTAGGAGTCCAGAAGAGAGCGTATCATGATATCTTGATGGCGGTTCTCCGCGGGCCGGCCCTGCACAGCTCTGAGTCTCCCCGAGTCGCCCTCTTTAGAGGCACGGTTCTTCGCTTGCTCTTATATCGCCTCGACACGCATATACACGCATAACCGATCACTCATCCCTTTTCACGTGCTGTAGGTCATCCTGGTGTTGTTCCACACCCCGCCAATAGTGAATCAAGTTGCACTTGATAGGTCGCCTTCCATCTGTAAAAGTGGGACCTGTCAAAAGCTGTCAGAGACCGGTCGGGACCAGTCGCCGACAGCTTTTGACAGGTCCCACTTTTACAGATGTCGCTCTTACAACTCCCTGTAGAGATCCTCGATTTGCGGCGGGTGGTGTGCCTCCACGCTGCCGGGATGAAGTTATAGGTGTGTCTGCAGTTCCAGTATGGTTGGTCTTGAAGTTTACATCCCGCATTCCTCCGGCACCCACCGAGCGTCGTCCAGTTCGCTCGCGTCTTGCGCAACTTACCCTCTTCTCTTCCTCTCAGCTGATGTTTCCTCGGCATGGCGGGACGCCAGAGCCTCACGCTTGCGGTACACGACACAACTTTTGACTTGCGCGCTCTCCTGGACGACGCGTGCCTCCCGCCCCTACGAGGACTCGCTCTCGACATTCTTGCGCATGAAGCGCCGAGCGGTGCTACTGTAGATGTGCTCAAGAGCGTATGCGTGGACGCGGACGCTCTCGAGCTACTGCGCCGTCTCTAGATTGCGTCGTTCGAGAGCATCGCGGTGTTCGTGCGCACCATGCGGGCGCCTGCAATGGCTGCGCATGCCCGCTGTCGACTACGGACACCAGCACTTGCTTGTCACGCCCGCGCACCTGGTGCGCCCCCCCTACCTATACGTACGTTTGTATGTATTGCGCTGACAGGCGTGGGTGGGGGAGGGTGAGTGGGTCGAAGTGGTTGCGGCGCTGCCCGAGCTTCAGCCTGAGGTCTTTCACAGTGTATCGATCTTCTGCGATCAGTAGCATGATAGACGAGAAAAACGAGCGGGTGTAATCAAGTTCCTAGGATAGACGGGTGCTCCGCATGGGGCATGTGGGAAACCCACTTCGAAGCAATGTGTTAGTGCTAGATGGCGTAGCAGATGGTCTCTATCGAGTACAGTAAGTTAGGGGCTGGTACCACGTGACGAATATGAGTACAGTTGGTCGCTTTGCTAATTTATTCCCACACATGCTCTACCATCGTACTCTAGCACTTCCAAGTCTATAATCCTGACAACCCCTAGAGGCGAGCAAAAATCGGAAATGATAGGGAAGCCCGGCCCCGTCGCTGGTAGCATAAACTTTATAAACTAGAAACTTGGCCCATTTATGACAGGATTTCATAGTCATGACGCGAACATTGTACACACACAAGTAACGGTCGATATTGACATTCGTCAATACCCAGACATCTCGTGTACATCGTTATACGGTACGGATTGCCGCCACGAACGCTCGAGGTCTTTACTTCCACTATCATAGCCTTAATGCTGATCGTGTGTTCTACCCGCAGCTTCATTCTAACCTATGCGAAGCGCTTGGCCACGGATGCTGCTTCAAGTCGTCAGGACCATTAAGCATTGGTTCCCGGTTCTTTGCTGATCGTACCTGAGCCACAGGTTCCAGTACTGTGGACATGGTTACTTTTCCACTTACTGTACTGCCTACAACTCTATTCCGCTCTCCTGGGGTCCCCTGTGGCACCGCAACCACTCCGGACTGCTTGTGGATATGTAATCACAGCATTGCGACATCGTCAGCGGACGTTGTCAGCGAGCGTTTTAAATTGGGGCCTGTGCTTCCTTTCGCTTTTCATTGTGCCAACGAACAATTGTCCTTCACAAGATTAGGGCACCGGAACGCTCTGATGATTCATCTGACAACGATCACGGTATAGCGACCTCGTCAGCGAAAGTTTTACCGTGGACCCTTTTCGCTTTTGATTGTGCCTCCGAACGCCACAAGAATGGGCACACACCGATGACTCGTCTGCTTAGTCTGGGTTTCAGCGCCTAAAACTGTTTTGCCCGCGGTTGTGGATCGAACGTCTCCTGTAGTTTCTGGGCTGGTCTATCTGCGGCCTTGGGTGCTGGGTTTGAGGCACCTACTACTTCGTACGGCGCGCTTCCGCACCTGGCGAGAGCCTGCCGGTGCTTTCATATATCGGTACCTCAGGGCAACATACATGCCACGACGAAGTTCCGGACTCTGCGGGATTCCACACTTCAAGGATGCTGGGCCATTGGTTTGTTAGGGCACGATAAGTTCTCGGACGTGGCACCTGGTATCCACCCGAACGATGGTCGCGTGCGAGAGGCACTTTGACTATTTAACACTCATGGTGCTGCTCTGCAAGGATCATTCAAACAACCACCCACAGTCAACTACATACCTCGTCTTAACATCATACCCACGCATCACCATGTCTCGTCAGGGTAAGCAAATCTGTCATGTAGCGTTGCCCCAGGTATTGAGCGCGCGTTAAAGCTGATCCCGTCCGCGATCTCAACAACTTCCTCCAAGGCCACTCGAGGGGCAACCTCACTCATCTCCTCTCGTGGGAAACGACACACAGTGGTCCCCAGCATCAAGTCACTCACTATGCCACTGCTAAGTGTAAGTCCATCAGCCGTACGTCGGAATATACACTAAGCTACCGCAGTCCAACAACGGGAAATTGGCCACGGGCAGGGCCTATCCAAGGGTGGGGCAAAGGCCATGGCCGCTGTTGAAGCCTTGCAATACCTTCAGCAGATGTACCCAAACTAAATGTGCCTTGGTCTGCCTGCATATAACAAATAGTTGTAGTGTCGCTTAATCGGGAATGTGCACTGTCTAGTACTGTAATGCGTAAATAATATAATCGCTCGTGTAGCCATATAGTACTCTTCAGGTTTTGTGTTGTTGAGTTCCCGAGTCGCTGCACCAGTGCCGCTAGCGAGCTGCGGCCGACTTCAGCGCGCGATACAAACGAGTTCCGAGCACTGAATGCCTGGTGACGGAATCTGTGCAAGGAAGCACCGTAAAAGAGAGCCGCACGAGGTGCATAATCTACGAGCATGAGTCTGCATGCCCCACTCATTGTCGACTCGGACTCAAGCCGTGCTCCTGATTTTATTGGGTCAAAAAACGTCACATTCCTTCTTCTACGTGTGACGGCACCCCGAACTTGAACCGGGCATGATCCACCCAGTCCTGAGTGTCAATTCAGTAAAGGGCGAGCTACATTTGATAGCTAGTGATGCGGATGTGGAGATCGGGGGCTAGACGCTGCAGTGAGATGGCACTTTACGATGGACAGAAACAAATGGTGTTGGGAAGTTCTCCAAAACCAATCAAGGCGGTGGTCTGGAAGTGTGAGCATATCCAGTAGGTATGGCGTCAGGAGCACTGTGGCGGATTCGTTCCGCCGGAAGTTCCGAGCGGCGGTAGCGTCCGCGCGTACCACGCTCGGCCTCGGTCAATTTTTGGACCCGCCCCTTTAGGGGCATGTACGTTTCTGTCCTATTCGTTCTCGCGCGTTCTACTGTGTTCGACTACGTTACGACTTGCAGATTCGGAAAGCTGCTTAAGGCAGCTGTGATGTATATGTATGATACTTATGATCTCATTCTCTCGGACATTCTCGCGCAATCTTGACTCCGTTTTTGTAGCCTCGAATGAGAGGCAAGCGCGACGTCTCGTGGCTCGTTTCTGGCGCCGGGCTTACTGTACCCGAGCGTAATACTCACGCGTTTCCGATGTTTTTGAAAATCTATTCGATATTAGTGTTCTTGTACTTATAAAAACGGCTCAAAAGGAGCCCAACAAATTGTATCGAAGACTCTCGACTCGTTAATCCCCCGTCTGCCCCAAACGCGAATCGTTTCCACTCGCTCGTACCCCTTCTCGACTTAACATCTTCACGGTTACCTGCACGTGACCCACCCCTATCACCCCGGCTTCGCCCATTAACCTTACCACACTGTCAGTCCGAGTCGGTCAATGCGTGCCGTTGGCACATGCATTTTGGAGAAGGTAGGAGTTATAGAACACATCACAAAAGGACTGAAACGAACAAAGTTGGACGAGTAAGCTGTGGATTTTCTCGTTGATAGTATATCATATCTCGAATGTCATGACGAGGAAGCCAATTGGCGACGTGAGGCTTATGATATCTTTCATGAAGTCCGAGTCGGAGCTGCTCGACAATCGTAAGTAGTACCTAGCACTGCCGTTAAGACGTTGACTGTCTCGCACCGGCGGCAATTACAGTAGTTCCCATGTGCACTCGGGCTGGTGGCGCTTGCTGTGAGCCAGCCTGCCGGAGATGGTACTGAAGATAGATGCTCGAGGAGTCAAGGAACAGATAAGACGACACTGACCTACCCCAGAACCAGGCATATGAGTGGTGAAGGCGCCGTACAATGCCGACACAGTTATACTGTAGTAAGACGGTGGTGGTACGCACAGCCTGAGATCTCACTTAATATGTTAGCATCTCTCCGACTCCTGGGTTGGCTGGCAAAATTGACGGGGATGGTGTTGGATAATCCATAGACGAAAACAACTATCTGAAGAGATGTAGCGTTGTGGGGTGTGAGCCAGAGCCCTCTATATTTTGTATTAGAGAGGTGGTGGTGACTGCTTCATCGAAGCCCGACGCCGCGTATGTTGGTTGCCAATTTGTGCCCAACGAAGAAGCGAAGAGATGCCACTGAGTGAATCCCCGGGACAGAGAACTTGTGTTGATTCAGAAACGACGACGCCCTGTCAACTAACTCAACAACTTACATTCGTTGGTTAAGAGAGATGCAGCGTGCGTGACGGTGCATCATTCTGTGCACAGTCTAAAACATGGCGACCCGTGATCACGGCATTCTAGTTGAAGTACGAGTCTGAGTTCAACCACATACCCGCCAGCGGCGAGTGCCGACTTCTACGAGACAGATATGCGGTACGTAGTAACATCAGCCTGAGAGTAATCAGGAGGAAAAGGCATCATCGAAGTTATATGCCAAACTGTTGGCCCGGAGAAACATGACAGAGATCCTATGGACGAGGTCTGAAGGGTTAAAAATGAGATCATGCCTGATACGTGACACTGGTAGTTGGCCTATGTGGTGGCGTGGTACCGAGACCTTCCACGGCCAGATTGTACCCACGCTCTCCAGCTCTTTGCGGGTTCTCATCAATCTCATCCGTCACCTCACCACTGCTCTCCCACCATGAGTCGATCTTCCGCTCCTAGTAGCTCTTCCTCCAAGACTCCGGCAACGACATCCTCTCCCAATTTCGAAGTCATATTTGAAAAAGCCCTCAAGGCATATAATAAAAAAACCAAACAGGATCTCACCGCTCACTCTCTTGCCGCCCGGCTTCAAACATGCGACTCTCCTGCGGCCATTCTAACTATACTTCAAGAACAAGTCGACCAGTTCAAACAATCTCGGAGTGCCGACGAGAGATTGCACAAATGGCTCAACCCAACGATCAACGTGCTGTATGCGTTCTCGCAGACACTGGGCGAAGGGATTGGTTCGGTGAATATCAATTGATCTGCCGGCGACCTCGCTCTGATACCAATTCGGCAGGTTTTCTCTCCCGCTAAAGTGATATTTGCTGGCGCCGGTGTCCTCCTCTTGGTAAGTGATCTCGTTTATCTACTCGTGAAGGCTAATGTGACCTCGGTTGCTCCTAGGCGGCCAAGGAAGTCGAAGCAAGCCAAGACATCATTGTCGATATCTTTGAGCGCATCGAAAATTTCTTCAGACGACTGGAGGTTTATACCGAGGTCCCACCGACTCCGGCGATGGCGGACATGATGGTGAAGATAATGGTCGAGATGCTGGATATCCTTGGGACGGCCACAAAGGAAATGAAGCAAAGTTGAGCGAGTGGGTTCCGAGTCCTCTTTCGCCTTATGTTTCCCGAGGCTGACGAATGTCCAGAAAAGTTTCTGAAGAAGGTGGCGGGAATCAGGAAGCTGGACGATGGCTTGAAAAAGTTGGACAAGATGACGAATGAAGAGGCTCGAATGGCGAATGCGCAGACGCTGACGACTACCCACAATATCGAGAAAAAGGTGGACGGGGTCGACGAGAAAGTGCAGGGGGTCGGGGCCGGCGTGAACGACGTGAACGAGAGGCTACAGGGCGTCGACGAGAATGTCCATGTCATCGACGGAAAAGTTCAAACAATCATCGACGGTGCGTGAACTGCTCTTAGCGGGTCATCGATACCGTCACTAATATTGAAACATCCAGATGGAGAGAAAGCGGCAACGGAAGCTAAATTGATCATGCATACGACGGCACACAAGGTAGGAGAAGTAAAGCGTTCGTCGTCAATTCCGTCGTTGCCGATGTTCGAGTGTCTAACATGTTCGCAGGGAGGCAATTGCGTCAGAGCCTGAGAGCATGGCAGTCTCCTTCAGATCCGTCCACAAATCACGTCATTGCGTCAGATTGCCAACACGAGGGAACGGCGGAGTGGTTCTGTAAAGGCACCATCTTTGAAAAATGGAAGGCGACCGGTTCCCTGTTGTGGATCCATGGGAAACGTATGCACCTCTTGCTCTTGACGACGAACGTCCGATCCGATGACCATTCTGTAGCGGGCTCTGGAAAGAGCATTCTATGGTAAGTCATTTCTTAACTGTTGCCGTCAAGTAACTTACGACTATCGAGAAGCTCCGCCATCATCAACGATATTGCAACCCTGCACAAGGCTGGATTCGTCTACATGGCTTACTTTTATTTCGATTTTCGGGATGTCGACAAGCAATCCCGTCGCGATCTACTTCGCTCACTTCTCGTCCAACTTTCTGCTCGTTCTGATCCCTTCTGCGACATCCTCTCTCGGCTTTATACGGAACACGACGATGGCACACGTCAGCCCAGTGACAACGCTTTGATGCACTGCCTCAATGAGATGCTCACCCTTCCAAATCAGCCTCCGGTTTACCTGATCATGGATGCTCTCGACGAGTGTCCCAATACCTCTGGAATTCCATCCGCTCGCGAACAGGTCCTTGACGTCGTGAAGGAGCTCGTCGACCTGCGGCTTTCAAGTCTTCGTATCTGCGCGACTAGTCGTCCGGAGGTCGACATCCGGTACGCGATCGAGCCCCTCGCGTTTTGTTCGATATCCATCCACGAAGCAGTCGGACAAGAGAAGGATATTGTCGAATATATCAAATCTGTGGTCCACTCTGACTCGAATACGACTATGAAGCGATGGAGGGACGAAGATAAAGACATGGTCGTGAAGACGCTGTCGGAACGAGCTGACGGAATGTAAGAGCGATTACAGTGAGGAATACCGCCGACGCTTGCTTATTCATTTAAGGTTCCGATGGGTTTTTTGCCAGCTGGAAACGCTGCGACATTGTCTCCCACAGAATATCCCGCATATTCTGCGCCAACTTCCTGCGACTCTGGATGAGACATATGCACGTGTGCTGAAGGAAATCGGGAAGACCAACCAAATTTATGCACATCGTCTCTTACAGTGTCTCACCGTGGCGAGGCGTCCACTTGGTGTCGACGAGCTTGCGGAGATTCTTGCGCTCGACTTCGAGGCTAGAGAGGGGACACCGGAGCTGAAAGATAATTGGCGATGGAAAGACGAACAAGAAGCAGTGCTGTCTACGTGCTCCAGCTTGATTGCAGTTGTCGACGACGTGGTTCAATTTTCACATTTTTCCGTCAAAGAATTCCTGACCTCGGATCGCTTGGCTACTTCAAGTGCAGATATTTCACGCTTTCATATCCTTCCAGAGCCGGCGCACACCGTCACTGCCAAGGCTTGCTTGGGAATCCTACTTCGATCGCAGAACGGAGTGGACGATCCCGATACAGGAAGTGGCTCTCCTCTGACTGAATATGCTGCCGAGCACTGGGTAGACCATGCGCTGTTCGAGAAAGTGTGTCTACGCATACAAGACATGATCCGACTTCTGTTTGACGCCGAAAAACCACATCTCGAAGCCTGGCTCAAGTTAAGGGATCCTGATGAGCTATATCCGTGGTCCTTCGTGGATTACGACGACAATAAACATTTGGGATCTCCTCTATACTATGCTTCACTCTACGGATTCCGCGACTTGGCAGCACATCTCGTCACTGAGAACCCTCAGTATCTAACTGGTCTAGTTGGTCGAAATCCCAGCCCACTGGCAGCAGCATTGAGCAAAAGACACTTCGACATTGCGGAACTACTTTATCAGCGCGGCATGGACCTGGGTATTAGAGACATCTACAATGGGACTCTACTACATGCTGCATCCGTGGGTGGATATGTGGATATCGTCCAGTGGCTATTCGACCATGGCGTACCCGCGAATTCACAACAGGATAACCACGAGGCTCCGGCAGAAGCAAATTGGCGCCGAGGGCGCGGCCTAACTGTCGACGACGCGAACGACACTAACCATACCCCATTGCACTTGGCGTCACAAGGTGGACACTTTGAAATTGTGCGGCAGTTGTTGGCGCGAGGGGCAGATGTCACAGCAAGGACTCAGCGTCACCGGTCCCCTTTGCACCTATCGTACTCGCGAGATGCTGAAACTGTGCGACTATTGATCGAGCACGGCGCGGACGTCACTGCGCGAGATCGGGGGCACAAGACGCCTTTGCATTCGGTGTTGTCTTCGGTGAGCACCATGACTGTCGATCTTGATCCAGCACAGGGCTGACGTAAATGGACGCTCGTGGGTTCCTATCTCCGGCCAAGACCGACACAGCGCCTGAAACTGTCCGGTTATTGATCGATCACGGCGCAGACGTGACTGCGCTAGATATGACCCACTCGACGCCTTTGCACCTGGCGTCGTCATCGGGTATTCCTGGGATCGTGCAGATATTGCTAGAGAGCGGCGCAGACGCGAATGCGCAAAATGACACTCACTCGACCCCTTTACATCGAGCATGGGTTCATAAGGGTTCTGAAAGTGTGCGGATTTTGATCGAGCACGGCGCAGATGTCACCGCACGGGATTGGGACCACAAGACGCCTCTGCATATTGCATCATCTTGGGTGAGTGCCGAACCTGCGTCACGATGGTCCAAGCAGGATGAAGACCCCATGTGGGGAGACTTCCGGGCGAGGTTAAAAAAGGAGGTCAACACTGTACGGCTATTGATCGAGCGTGGGGCAGACGTGACGGCGAAGGATAGAACCCGCTCGACGCCTTTGCATATGGCGTCGTCCCGTGGGAATGCTGATACCGTGCGGCTCTTGATCGAGCGCGGCGCAGACGTCTCTGCGCAAAATGAGACACGGTCAACACCTTTACATCTGGCGTCATCTTCCGGTAGTGCTGATACCGTGCAGCTATTGATTGCGCACGGCGCAGATGTCACCGCACAAGATGGGAGCCGCAGGACTCCCTTGCATCTGGCGTCGTCAAAGGTAAGTGCTAAAACTACGTCGTCCTTGGACCATCGTAGGATCGATTTGAATGGGCAGGAAAATCGCGACGATTTTTGGATTCCCTCACCAGCGCTGGGAGACGAGACCGTGCGACTATTGATCGAGCACGGGGCGGACGTGACCGCGCAAGATGATGCCCACTCGACGCCTTTGCATCTGGCCTCTTCCACAGGAAATGCTAAAACGGTACGGCTGCTGATCGAACACGGTGCGGATGTCACCTGCACGAGATGGGAGCCAAATGACGCCTTTGCATCTTGCGTCCTCTTGGGTGAGTGCAATGACCGCGTCACACTTGATCCAGCACAGGGCTGATGTAAGGACAGAATGATACCGGCCACATATTCAAGTCCCAAATGAAGGTTGACACCGTGCGACTATTGATCGAGCATGGGGCGGATGTGTCTGTACAGGATAAGACCCACTCAACACCTTTGCATCTGGCGGCATTCTCGGGGGATTCCGAAACTGTGCATCTATTATTAGAACATGGAGCGGGTATCGCGGCACTAGATCGGAGTCGCAAGACTCCATTGCATCTGGCATCATCTTGGGTGACTGATCACTGTTAACCCAGAATGTGCAGAATTGACGTAAATTGACAGTACCCTAGCCGCCTTCAACCTAGTCGATTCCTATCCCATGAGAAGGCCGAAACCGCGCGACTATTGATCGAGCACGGGGTGGACATGGCAGCACAAGATGAGAACCACTCAACTCCTCTGCATCTGGCGTCATCCTGGGGAAGTCTTGAGATTGTGCGACTGTTGATAGAGCGCGGCGCGGATGTCACTGCCGCAGACGGGAGAGGCGAGACGCCTTTGCATCTGGTGTCGTCTTGGGTGAGTGCTGGAGCTGTTCCACTCTTGTTCTAGCACATGCCTGATGTAAATGGAAAGGATGACCGCTACTTCCTGCCACCGCTTCGGGAGAAGTCCAAGTCCAATGTAAAAGCCGACATCGTGAGGTTATTGATCGATCATGGGGCAGACGTGACCGCGCAAGATGAGGCCCACTCAACTCCTTTGCATTTGGCGTCGTCCATTGGGAGTGTTGAAACTGTGCGTCTATTGATCGAGCATGGCGCTGATGTCGCTGCACACAATAAGTGACGCAGGACGCCTTTGCATCTGGCGTCGTCTTGGGTAAGTACCCACACTGCATTGCTCTCGATACAGCACTGGGCTGATGTTTATGCACAGGATGACAGCGAGTACATGTTATTCGCTGAGACGAAGTCGTATGCGAAGGCTGAGATCGTGTGGTTATTAATCGATCATGGGGCAGACACGACCGCACAAGACGACACTCACTCAACGCCTTTGCATCTGGCGTCGTCCTTTGGGAGTGCCGACACGGTGCGGTTATTGATAGAGCACGGTGCAGATGTCACCGCACGAGATGGGAACTACAGGACACCTTTGCATCTGATCTCGTCTTGGGTGAGTGCCAAAGTGCGTTACTCTTGATCCAGAACGATGCTCATATAGATCGACAGGATGACAGCGCTCACAAGTTAGAAGTTGATCATGATTTCCACGCGAAGGCCGACACCGTGAGGCTATTGATTAATCATGGGGCGGACGTGACTGTGCAAGATAAGACCAACTTCACACCTTTACATCTGGCTGCGTCCTTTGGGAGTCCCGAAACTGTGCGTATATTGATCAAGCACGGAGCGGATGTCACCGCACAAGACGGGAATCACAGGACGCCTTTGCATTTGGCGTCGTCTCGGGTCAGTGCTGAGACTGTGCGACTCTACTTTTAGCACGCACTAATATTAATGGACAGGACGATAGTCTCTTTGACGAGCATAGCCGTTCACGCCAGGACGAACGGTGTCGGGCGAAGTCTGACGACAGGGCTGAAACAGTGCGGCTATTGATCCTGCATGGGGCAGATGTGATCTCACGAGACGATACCCACTCGACGCCTTTACATCTGGCGTCCTCCAAGTGGAGTGTCGAAACAGTGGAATTACTGATTCAGCATGGGGCAGATGTCAATGCACAGAATAGCAATCAATCAACGCCGCTTCACCTTGCGGCATCTTCCAATCGGGCCGTGAAAGGCAATATCGTGCGGCTGTTACTTAAACACGGTGCAAATGTAGATGCAATGGACGGTGAAGGTCGGACTCCACTTCAGATAGCATCGTCGGAAGGGCACTTTTGGATTGCAAAGTTGTTGTCAGACCACCATGCGGGTAGAAGATAGATTGTATTTTCCGCATTGTTGCTTATGTAGTAACTGAAGCGCCGGCAGCAGTGGGCCTTACTTTCCTATGACCCTACTTTACTAGATACTACTGTATCCCTATCGTTGAACCATCATTGGCCATGTAGTCTTATGAGCGCCGAGCGCTGAGCAGTCAAAAGACGGCAACTATGATGGCCTTGATGACAACGGCTGGGATGACGGCAGCTGCTAGTGCGGCGATGAAATATCCAACGGAGTATTGGGCGACGCGCCCCGAAGTCGTAGAGTTGGCGAGGGGAAGGAAGGCGAGGGTGCACGGGTGAGGATGATACGTAGGCATGGGTGCAGGACGACGCACCTCTGACGGTGTAGTTCTTTCCCCAAAGGATCTCCGTGGGATGCTCCGTCGTCTTGCCTATCTGATCTAGACAATGGTGGTGGACTCACCAATTGCCTACCTGGGCGTAAGGACCCCTGTACAGGGCTAGAGTGCTTTGACGTGATTAAGAGTTGGTGTTGACACGGAAATGACGATGCATTCGTCAGGCCGAGCGTCAGGTGTACAGCGGCCGAAAGCGGACTCCCCAAGGTGGAACGGCAGGGAGAATGCGTTAGAATTAGGGAGGCGCGAATGGGAGGCACGCACCGTCGACCTCCCCAAAGTTGAAAAAATTGGTATGCTTCTGCGCTTTCACTTTGATTGAAAACATCCCCACCTCAGGTACGGCGACGGAACATGATAGTGCTCGAATCCGTTCATTCATCCTTAACTCTCTACAGTGGCTCCTGGGAAGGCAGGGGCCGCATACTGAAGTGGGTCTGAGGAGTCTGGGAGATTCCGAATTGATGGGTGAAAAGGGTCGGTGATCTTTTGTCCGCAAAAGTCCGGGATCCGATGCTGGGTGAAATGACGTGACAATGTTTCTCGGAGACTACATGAAGCATGATTGGGAGTCTTCAGCTGGGGTGAAGAAGCGAGGAAGCGAAAAATGCTCACCAACGCAGAAAATCCGCTGCCGAGGTTTTCCCACGGGACGGCCCGGCACAACCCCGACCGAGAGACCGAGTCGCCTCGGTTCGCTCCTGTCTTCTTCTCAGCTGACATCGCCTCGACACACATGTATTCCCGAATCTCACGCTCACGGTGCACGAACCATTTTCCTACCTCCACCCTGCACGACCTGCGTTTCCCGTATCACAAACGCTCAGGGCCCTGCAGAAACAACGCCGAACACGTGAGCGCCAACCATGCTACTTGAACGCACACCAATGCTGCAGCACGCCGTGTGGACGCACCAGGACTTACTTTAGATTACTTAGACGAACTGTCCAGCGGCGCGCTACCGGTACTATGCAGGCTACATGTGGAGGAAGTGCCACACAGCCCAGGTGCAGCGGAGCCCCCCGTGCGGTGCAGCGCTACTCTTGGCTTGTGTGGACGTGGTGCCGCTCGATGCACTGGCGCACGTGTGTGGGGAGGCACTTTGCCACCTTGAGTTGAGTCTTCCGAGAGCACTGCGGTGCTCATGCACGCGTGCAGCTATTCCCGCTCCTGCGTTGGCTGAGCATGCCCGCGGTCGACTACTGGCGCGTGTTGCTTTCTTCTTCCCCTCACAGCGTCGCACGGAACTCAGCCCTGTGAGAGGCCACCGGTCAACAGTGACTCGCAATAAGAGGTGCGCAGGTGTGTAGCAGTGGCTCTAGATCAGTCATATGTCAATTGGTGCTTGGGTGGGCACAAGAAGTGAAAATCCTACCCCATCGTCAACTATGTCGAGTCGTGTAATCTAGAAATTAACCAATCAACTATCTCAGGGCCTAGCGCACCAAATTTTCGATTGGTCCGTTGGGTCAGCCTGAACCAGTATCGCGGACCCACTGGCAAGCCATACCCATCTACTCCGTGGCACGGCTCCCCGCTTCCAGAGGCTTGCGTTCCCGCGCCTCGTATTCGTGTCAGTGGGTGATGAATAGATTAAACCGGGAATAGGACATACACATCTTATCCCGTGCCAGCTGAGCGACGGTCTGATGGTACAGCACGATACATATAGCCTGAGAGGGCTCACATGGCGGTGTCCTCGTTGTCAAGTTGGCATTTTAAGCGTCTATACTATAGCCCAAATCCAGACCTTCCGAGACATTACTGTACATGGCCAGAGACCGTGCCTACGTATGAATTTTAAAAAATAAAAAAGACCGTGTCTACGCCTACCAGCGCTAGGTGTCTCGCCAGTCTCCGCCACGTTACCACCACTCCCTCATCATGCATCATGAGTCAAAACAAGGGTCAATCTCCCGTTCCTAGCTCGTCCTCCAAGACTCCCGCAACGGCCCCATCCTCTTCGAATTTCAAAGCCGTCTTTGAAAAAGCCCTCAAGGCATATAATAAAAAGATAAATCAAGATCTTACCGCTCATCCTCTCGCTATCCAGCTCCAACCATGCGACTCTCCTGCGACCATTCTAACCATACTTCAAGAACAAGTCGACCAGTTCAAACAATCTCGGGGTGCCGACGAGAGGTTGCAAAAATGGCTCAACCCAACGATCAACGTACTGTATGCGTTCTCGCAGACACTGGGCGAAGGGATTGGTTTGGTGAATATCAATTGATCTGCCGGCGACCTCGCTCTGATACCAATTCGGCAGGTTTTCTCTCCCGCTAAAGTGATATTTGCTGGTGCTGGTGTCCTCCTCATGGTAAGTGGCCTCGTTTAATCAATCGCAAGGATCCTTGTGACACTGGGGGTTCGTAGGCGGCCAAAGAAGTCGAAGCAAGTCAAGAAATCATTATCGATATCTTTGAGCGCATCGAAAATTTCTTCAGACGACTGGAGGTTTATATCGAGGTCCCACCAACTCCGGCGATGGCAGACATGATGGTGAAGATAATGGTCGAGATGCTGGATATCCTTGGGACGGCCACAAAGGAAATGAAGCAGAGTCGAGCGAGTGAGTTCATCTTTCGACTTAGGTCTCTCGGGGCTGATGCACGTTCAGGAAAGTTTCTGAAGAAGGTGGCGGGAATAAGTAAGCTGGAGGATGGGTTGAAGAAGCTGGACAAAATGACGAATGAAGAGGCTCGAATGGCGAATGCGGAGGTGCTGAAGATCGCACACGACATCAAGAAAAAGGTGGAGGGGGTCGACGAGAATATCAAAGTGGTCGACGAAAAAGTGCAAACGATTATCAACGGTGCGTACACGATGCTTAGCAAGTCATCAACACTATCACCAACTTTAAACCATATAGACGGAAAGGAAGTAGCGACGGAAGCAAAATTGGTCATGCAAACAACGTCGCACAACGTAGGCGACATAAAGCGTTCGTCATCAATCCTGTCATTGTTGATGGTCGAGCGTCTTACACGCTCACAGGCGTGCAATTACTTAAGAGCCTTAGAGAGTGGCAATCTCCTTCGGATCCGTCCACAAATCACGTCATTGCATCTGATCGTCAACACGATGGAACGGCGGAGTGGTTCTGTAAAGGCAATATTTTTGAGGAATGGAAGACGACTGGATCACTGTTGTGATCCACGGGAAACGTTGTAAGGCCAGCCTTCGGGCTGAGCCCGAAATCATTCATATTTGCACACTCGATCACCTCGGCCACGCGGCCCTTTGTCTACGCTTCTTTCCTCTTATATGCTACCCTTTCTGTTCCTCTTTTACCTTAGCATTAGCTACAGGTTCCTCTGTATATAATCTCTTACTTCTGTGCTGAATATACTCAGCGCCCGGTCGCCCCTTGTCCCTAACTCAGTGTGTGATTGCCCCGGAAGTCAGGCCCAAACGCGGGCACTCGAAGGACAATCCCACTCTCTCTTCCCCTACTCTTGGAGGTAGATCCTCTCCGCCTTCGAACTCACCTAGGACCCTCACGTCCTTACAACGTAGGCCCTTTTTATTCTCTATGGCTCCCGTGAACTGATGGACCGCCCATTCCGTAGCGGGCTCTGGGAAAAGCATTCTATGGTTCGTCGCTTCTCAACTCTCGCATATCTATTAGCTTATGATTAGCGAGAAGCTCCGCTATCATCAACGATATCGAAATGCTGCACAAGGCTGGATTAGCCTCAATGGCGTACTTTTACTTCGATTTTCGGGATGTTGGCAAGCAATGCCGTCGCGATCTACTTCGTTCACTTCTCATCCAACTTTCTGATTGTTCCGATAAATTCTGCGACATTCTCTCTCAGCTCTACGAGGCGTATGGAAAAGGCACGCGCCAGCCCAGTGATAGTGCTTTGATGCGCTGCCTGAAGGAAATGCTCACCCTTCCTAATCACCGTCCCGTTTATCTGATCATGGATGCTCTTGACGAGTGTCCCAATACCTCTGGAATTCCATCTGCTCGCGAACAGGTCCTTGACCTCGTGAGAGAGCTCTTCTCCCTGCAGGTTTCAAGTCTTCGTATCTGCGTGACCAGTCGTCCGGAGGTCGACATCCGGTACGCGATCGAGCGCCTCCCGCTTTGTTCAGTTTCCCTTCACAACGAAAGCGGGCAACAGAAGGACATCATCGAATATGTCAAATATGTGGTCTATTCTCCCTCGAATACGTTTATAAAAAGGTGGAGGGACGAAGATAAAGATATGGTGGTGCAGGCGCTCTCGGAACGAGCTGACGGAATGTAAGACCTATCGAAGAAAATCGATGACGCTGGCTTATTCATTTAAGGTTCCGATGGGTTTTTTGCCAGCTGGAAACGCTGCGACATTGCCTCCCACAGAATGTCCCGCACGTACTGCGCCAACTTCCTGCAACTTTGGACGAGACATATGCGCGGGTGCTGAAGGAAATCGGGAAGACCAACCAATTCTATGCACATCGTCTGTTACAATGTCTCACCGTGTCAAAGCGTCCGCTTCGTGTCGACGAGCTGGCAGAAGTCCTTGCACTCGATTTTACGGTCGAAGAAGGGATACCGGAGCTGAAAGAGAATTGGCGGTGGAAAGACGAGGAGGAAGCGGTGCTGTCTACGTGCTCCAGCTTGATTTCAGTTGTCGGTCCTTCCTTTCACCGCGTGGTTCAATTTTCGCACTTTTCGGTGAAAGAATTCTTGACGTCGGATCGCCTGTCTACTTCAAGCGCAGATATTTCATACTTCTATATCCTTTCCGAGCCGGCACACACCGTCACTGTCGCGGCCTGCTTGGGAGTCCTACTTCGATCGCAGAGCGGTGCGAGTGATGCGGATACAGAAAATGACTCTCCTTTGACTATATGCTGCTCAGCACTGGGTAGACCATATCCGGTTCGCGAGGGTTTTGCCACGCATAGAAGACGCGATCCAACGTCTGTTTGACCCAGCAAAGCCACATCTCGAAGCCTGGCTCAAGTTACTGGGTTCTAGGCACCATCCTTCACGGTTCTTCCCTGGTTACGAAGCCAATAGACATTCCGGATCTCCTCTATACTATGCTTCACTTTTCGGATTCCGCGACCTGGCAGGAAAAATCATGGCTGAAAGTCCTCAGCATGTAACTGGTCTAGTTGGTCGAAATCCCAGCCCACTGGTGGCAGCACTGCGCAACAGACACCTCGACATCGCGGAGCTACTTTATCAGCGTGGCATAGACCTGGGTATTAGAGACGACAACAATAAGACTCTACTACATGCTGCATCTGAGGGTGGATATGTGGATATTGTCCAGTGGCTATTCGACCACGGTGTGCCCGCAAATTCAAAGACCCCTCTCGATTTGGCAGAGGCGAATGGGCACGGAATAACTGTCGACGACGCGGACGATACTAACCATACCCCGTTGCATTTGGCATCACAAGGTGGACACTTCGAAATTGTGCGGTTGTTGTTAATGCGAGGGGCGGATGTCACGACAAGAAACCAGTTCCGCCGGTCTCCATTGCATCTAGCGTCGTACATGGGGGATTCTGCAACTGTGCATCTATTGACTGAGCATGGCGCTGATGTCACCGCACAAGATCGAAGGCACAGGACGCCTTTGCATCTGGCGTCGCTTCTGGTGAGCGCTACGACTGTACCGTTATTGGTCCAGCACAGGACTGATGCAAATGGACAGCACGACAAAGACCTCGTGGGACTCTGTCCGTCCAAGTCCGGCACAGTGGCTGAAACTGTGCGGCTATTGATCAATCACGGTGCAGACGTGACTGCGCTAGATATGACCCACTCGACGCCTTTGCATCTAGCGTCGTCATCGGGTATTCGTGAGATCGTGCAGATATTGATAGAGAACGGCGCGAACGTAAACGTGACAAATGAGACCCACTCGACACCTTTGCATCAAGCGTCGTCCCGGGTGGATTCTGAGAGTGTACGGATTTTGATCGAGCACGGCGCGGATGTCACCGCACGGGATTGGAACCACAAGACGCCTTTGCATATTGCATCATCTTGGGTGAGTGCCGAAACTACGTCACTCTGGTTCAAGCTCAAGGCTGATGTAGATGGACAGGATGACAGACTCGTCCTGAGACTCGACCAGGAGAAGCTTAAAGAGAAGATCGACACTGTACGATTATTGATCGAGCATGGGGCAGACGTGACGGCGACAGATAGAACTCACTCGACGCCTCTGCATATGGCGTCTTCCGTTGGGAGTGCTGAAACCGTGCGGCTATTGATCGACCACGGAGCGGACGTTGCCGCACAAAATGAAAACCAGTCCACACCTTTGCACCTGGCGTCGTCCTCGAAGATTGCTGAGACCGTGCAGTTACTCATCGAGCACGGCGCGGACGTCACCGTACGAGATAAATGTCACCGGACGCCTCTACACCTGGCGTCATCCCAGGTGAGTACCAAGACCACATGATCAGTACAGAACTGATGCAAACGGACAGGATGACACAAGAGGTGACAATTTCTTTCATGCGCGGTTGTCCGCGAAGGCCGAAATGGTGCAGTTATTGATTGACCACGGTGCGGACGTAACCGCGAAAGATGAGACCTGCACGATGCCTTTGCATCTAGCTATTTCCCAGGGAAGCGCTAAATCCGTACAGCTATTGATAGAGCACGGTGCGGATGTCACTGCACGAGATGGAAGCCACAGGACACCTTTGCATCTTGCGTCGTCTTGGGTGTGTACGACAACTGCGTCACTCTTGATCTAGCACAGGTTGATGTAAATACAGGATGATATCTATGGTCGATATTCAAAGCCCTACAAGACCTACGTCAAGGCTGACATTGTGCGGCTGTTGATCGAACATGGGGCAGACGTGTCCGTACGGGATAATACCAACTCGACGCCTTTGCATCTGGCGGCGCTCTCTGGGTGTCCTGAAACAGTACAACTCTTATTAGAGCACGGTGCGGATGTCACCGTACTAGATGGGGGTCACAAAACTCCATTGCATCTAGCGTCGTCTCAGGTGAGTACAACAACTACCCAGTCCGTACGCAGAAGCATGGTATTGACGGAAAATGACAGTACCTCGGCCGCCTGCAACCCAATCCGACGAAGTCCGACAAGAAGGCCGAAACTGTGCGGCTATTAATCGAGCACGGGGTGGATGTGATAACGCAAGACGAGAGCCACTCGACGCCTTTGCATTCAGCGTCGTCTTGGGGGTTCCCTGAGATTGTACAGCTATTAGTAGAACGCGGCGCTGATGTCACTGCCAGAGATGTGGGCGGCAGGACACCTTTGCATCTAGCGTCATCTTGGGTGAGCGCCGAAGCTGCGTCACTCTTGTCCCTGCACAGGCCTAATGTACATGGACAGGATGACCGCCACCACCGGCCACGCTATCATGCGAAGTTCAACCTGAAGGCAGACACTGTGAGGCTATTGATTGATCACGGAGCGGACGTGACCACGCAAGATGGGACCCACTCGACGCCTCTGCATCTGGCAGCGTTTTCGGGGAGTGCTGAAACTGTGCAGTTATTGATTGAACACGGAGCAGATGTCACCGTACAGGGATCGGATGTTCAGGACGCCTTTGCATCTTGTCTCGTCTTGGGTGAGTGTCAACACTGCATTACTCTTGATCCAGTGCTGGGCTGATATACATGAACAGGATGACAACGACCGCATGTTGTTATTCACTCCGACGAAGTCCAATGCGAAGGCAGACACCGTGAGGCTATTGGTCGATCATGGGGCAGACGTGACCGCGCAGGATGAGACCCACTTAACGCCTTTACATCTGGCGTCATCCTTAGGGAGTGCCGACGCTGTGCATCTATTGATCGAGCATGGTGCAGATGTCACCGCACAAGATAAGAACCACAGGACGCCTTTGCATCTGGCATCGTCTTGGGTGAGTACTAACCTATATTACTCTCTTGATCAAGCACAGGGCTAATGTAGATGGATAGGATGACAGCGGTCACATGTTACACGCTGGGGTGAAGTCCCGCGCAAAAGCCGACACCGTGAGGCTATTGATTAATCATGGGGCAGACGTGTCCGCGCAGGATGAGACTAAATCAATGCCTTTACATCTGGCATCGTCCTTTGGGAGTCCCGAAACTGTGCGTCTATTGATCGAGCACGGAGTGGATGTCACCGCACGAGATGGGAATCACAGGACGCCTTTGCATTTGGCGTCGTCTCGGGTCAGTGCCGAGACCGTTCGACTCTTGATCTAACACACACTGATATTAACCGACAGGACGAAGGGCTCGTTAACGAACAGAATGAGTGGGACCAGGACCAATTGCGTCGGGCGAAGTCTGACGACAAGGCTGATACAGTGCGGCTATTGATCCGGCATGGGGCAGATGTGACTGCACAGGACGACGCCCACTCGACGCCTTTGCATCTGGCGTCTTCCAAGGGGAGTGTAGAAACAGTGGAGATGCTTATCCAGCACGGGGCAGACGTCAATGCACAGAATGGGGATCAGTCGACACCGCTGCACCTGGCGGCATCATCCCGTCTGGCCGTGGAAGGCAATGTCGTGCGCCTGCTGCTTAAACATGGCGCAAATGTGGATGCGAAGGATGGTGAAGGCCGGACGCCGCTTCAGGTAGCGTCGTCGGAAGGGCACTATTGGATTGCAAAATTGTTGTCGGATCACCATGCAAGGACATAGGATGTACTGCCTGAGTCGTAGTTTATCTCCTTTACTTTATCGATGATTTTGGAACATTAAAAATTTCATTTATGATTTTTTGCAAGCATGGATCGCCATAGGTCTAGCTATGCAGAGGCGCAACCCTCATTTGCGGTCGATACGACGTAAGGATGACGCATGCGCTGCATACGCCGCGCCGTCAAATAATCGTCGCTTGGCACATCCGACGATGGCATTACGACTTGTCCACGAGAATTAGTTAGGCATGGCGAAGACGTCGAAGCAAGGGATAGGAACCACTCGACACCTTTGCATCTGGCGTCGTCCTCGAGGAGTGTGTGCGGCTGTTGATTGAGCTCGCCTTTGCATCTGGCGTCGTCCTCGAGGAGTCCTGAGACTATGCAAGTGTTGATTGGGCGTGGCGCAGATGTCAACGCCCAGGATGGGAGCCACAAGGTGCCTCTGCCTCTGGCGTTGCCATCATGGGGCCCTGAAATCGCGCGAGCATTGGTCGAATATTGGTCAAGCGTGGCGCGGACGTCAACACTAGGGACGGGAGCTACTCGACGCCTTTGCATCTGGCGTCGTTCTCGAGGAGCGTTGAAACTGTGCGGCTATTGACTAAGCACGGCGCAGATGTCAACGTACAGGACGGGTGTCACTCGACGCCTTTGCATCCGGCGTCGTATTCGAAGACTCCGAGTCCTGAGACTATATGGCTATTTATTGGGCATGGCGCGGATGTCAACATCAAGGATGGGAGACACAGGACACCTTTGCATCTGGCGTCGTCCAAGGGGAGTCCTGAAATTGTGCAGCTATTGATCGGGCACGGTGCGAATGTCAATGCACAGGATCGGAGCAGCTTGACGCCTTCGTATCTGGCGTCATTCTCGAAGAATACCGACACTGTGCGGCTACTGATCAAGCACGGCGCCGATGTCAACGCACAGGCCCAGGATGGGAGCCACTCGACGCCTTTACATCTGGCTTTGTCCTCGTGGAGTCTTAAAACTATGCGTCTATTGATCAAGCATGGGGCGGACGTCAACGCAAGAGATGGGAGCCACAAGACCCCTTTACATTTAGCATCGTACCAAGTAAATGCCAAACCTGCGCAACTCTGGATTCAACAGGGATAATGATATAAATGAACAGGACGAGAGACTTCTCGTACGACCCCATCGGGCTGAATCTGGCGAGAAACCTGACGAGAAGGCCGAAAGTGTGCAGCAGCTATTGATCCTGCACGAGACGAAATCCGCTCCACGCCTTTGCATCTGGCGTCGTCCAAGGGGAGTGGCGAAACTGTGGAGCTACTGATCCAGCATGGGGCATATGTTAACGCTCGTGATGGGAGGCACTTTACATCACTGCAATAGCGAGTAGACACTTCAGTTGGTCATAACGCTATAACTTACCAGCGATTCTTTGAAGATCGGAAGATGCGCTACCTGGCAGCATCTTCCCGCTCGGCCTTAGATGGCGCTATCGTGCGTCCGCTACTTAGCTATGGTGCAGATGTAGGTGCCAAGGATGATGGAGGCCGAACTCTGTTTCAGATTGCGTCTTCGAGACGGTTTTCCAAGATCGCGCAGTTGCTGTCAGACCACTATGTGGGGGGAGAATACTAGTGTATACCATCCATACTGTCGTTCATCTACATTACTACTGATACCAAACCTGCGTTGATTCGAGGCTGGTATGACAGGAATATGATCCCATACAGCCACGGCGATAGCTCTGGGCTGTAGCCGATGCCTTTATTTATTCTTGATTATTGTCAACTTCGTCTAGACATTGAATATTGTCGACCGACCAAAAGGTATGAGAGATGCAGCAGGAAAAGTGACAGTCTCCACTGGCAACTGACTCGGCCTGCCCAGCCCTGGGCGGGCCGCTAGCGCCGGCCCCGCTCCCAGTCGCTGCAGGTCACTGCACCTTGCACTGCATTGTCGCTGCCCTTCGAAATTGGTTTGCGTTTTGCGCTTTGTGTTCTTTGAACTCGGAACGTGTGTCGTCCGTAAGATAGCAACCACCCCTTCAGAAACACCAGCCGTGTAGGGTTTGATGCATGTCCAGCCTTATGCCAGCCATCGCGGGATATTTATCGCGAGATATCTATTGCCGAGAGCTGCATAGGAATGCGCTTATGATGGATGCTGCTGATATACATGCTACTGATATCATAATTCCCGCTGAGGCTCTACACGGGCTTTATATTTGGGGACCGCCATAGTCAGAAAGAAAGGGGTCACCAAACATTTTCATTTTCGTCGATCGTTGATCGGACCCCACTCGAACCCGCCACAATTATGAATCACGTTGATCATGCAACAAACTATATCTGAGAACCTTCGTTGTGCACTCCGAAAGACATATGAGCACTGCCGAACAAAAAATAGTCAAAAGTTCGTGACAAAAAGCTACGCTCAGCTCCTGTCATAGCGAGGAGATCAGTGGGGCTGGCCAAACCTTTGCCAAACATATACAGTATGTTCAGTCAAGCAGGTCCGCTGGAGGTGATGCATCGCCACTCAACGTCAGTCCATCGTCATCCCTACCCGGTTTACCAAATTTATAGGGGAAATGAGTCATCCCGAGATCATCATGGCACGCATATAAAGCCCAAAGCTCCTAAGAGGAGAGGATCCGTTTCTCCATTCTTCAGACCACCCGCACCTTTTGAACAATCACTGACAGTACAACATGGACCCTAGCAGCAGGACAACACATGAGCAGAGGAGCGGCATGCGCGATGACAACACTGGTACTGGAGGACAGTGGGACAACCCTATGAGCAAGGGCAGCCAAGGCAAGTGGGAACTTGGTCGTCATCTCAGGGCAGGCTCAGTGGCCAGCGCTCATCTGTGCCCTTGCTGATTATCTTTTCTATAGACACCACCAGTTCCCGGGGCGAAGATACATACAGCCAACAGCAACTTGGCCAGAGCGGTTACGAGTACGGATCCAACGTCGGAGGTGGCCAGACTGGTACCGGCACGGGTAGTACCGACACCCAATCAGACCAGTACGAGACTTCGGGCCAGTACGGCGGGTCGGAGAGGGCCACGACCGGCCAGACCGCTGGCTATACGGATCCCGCCAGAAATGTCGCTGGGGCAGGTGGTGGTAGGCGACCGGACGACGACGACGAGTATGGTGCCGCGGTTGGCCCCGGCGGTGGCCCTACGGGAAAACCGTCCATGGCAAGCAAGGCGATGGGTACGTCATCGGTGCTGTCCGTTGGCACCCCAAACTGATGTGGATGGGTTTAGGCGCCGCTGAGCAGATGACGGGAAAGATTATGGGGGACCAAGGCAAGCAAGCCCGTGGTCGAGAGCGCGAGGTTCGTCCACCATCAATTGAATGACAATAGAAGTACCACGGACTAACGTTGTTGCTCTAATTAAGGAGGGTAATTTCTGAGAATATGTCCCCACTATCATTCAAGTGTTTTGAGACCAGCTTCGATGCATCTGGCAAGCGTGTACAGTAGGATAGTGCGATTGTATGATATAAGCTTGCTTGAAACGGTTCGAATTAAAAAACGCTACGACTCGATTTGGGTGCATGTGATCACGCGGATTTTAGGTAAACTAAAGTATCGAATTAATCGACTTTGCCATCGCGACGCTGCGGCAACGCCATTCCGCCTCGTCTTCGTGGGGCGCACGTTCGTCGCCTGTTTCTTGTCGCTCATATCGTTTTCAAGTTCCCATGTCTCAGCTATCACTCTCGGCACTAATACTCCAACTCCTACCACCCAAATCGGCGGAGGTGGAAAGAGGAGTATTCCTGTACATGAGATGTTGCTAGTCACCCCTACTGTCGTATTCTCTGCGCTGCTTGCAGCTTGTCTTGCAGTCTTATGCTCCCCCTGGCAGTTCGTCGTGACCTATTGCCGACGTAAGTGATTGAGGATTTAACGAGAGTTGTAAGAACTCCAAGGTAAGTCGTGCGACCCAGACAACGAAGTATCGCCAACTGCTAGGTCGGACTAACTTGAACTCGATCTGCAGACCTCGAAGGTGCATGCACGTGCATGCGCCAATACTGTATACTGGGCTAGCGGTAATACGTGCATCGCGCATGCCGGTGGCCTACTTTCTGCCATAACGCCTCAGGTTCGTGTTACCCAGGCCCGTGGTGTACACGCGGGGTCGTTTTTCCCACAAGTAGCATCACTATGCGTTATCGCGATCCCATACATTACTACCATTCCGGGCTTTTCTAAGTAGTGTGAATGGGAGCTGACACGAAGTTGAGCTCGCACCACCCTGACCTCACGTCATCCATACCTCAGCGTCAGAAAGTAGCAATCACTGGATATGTCAAAATAAATAATGCCTGAAAATCCAAGGAGCATAATGAGCCACATTCGGCTAATGGAGAGTTAAGATGCGATTTTCTTAGATTGATGGTCCTCTTCAATCCAAGGTATCTCAATCAATCCAATGGCTAATCCATCCCGCAAAGGACGTTCCGATGGCTCCTGACCTACACCGCTGTGAGTTCTCGTGTGGGGTTGCGATGGCATTGCAACAAAGACACCGACTTGTAGGTGGCAGCTTCCCTGATCCTGTTTCTGTCTCTCCCCCCTCTCACTGTCGCTCAGAAGTTTTCCCACCTCCAGAACAGGTCCAGATGCTCCATTAACTTCTGAGTTAGCCATGACTGTAACAGAGATAGGCTACGAAAGGGGGAAATTTGCACCGTAAGCGGCGGTGATCACCCGAGGTACGAATGGGGCTGTGTTCACCACATATTCTTCCCATTTGAGGCTATTTGGGGTACACTGTTCTATCCGAGCATCGAACATCTTCGGTCGACCATTCGCGGGATCGCTGTCGTACTTTCGCCCTCGCGCGAGTAGGTTGTAGACTGAAATGGACTGGAATACTTCCCGAGACGAGCCTCCGACACACACATATAGATATAGAGGAGGTCGCTAGGACACCGGTACAAACGAAAACGACAAAGAAGGGAGGTGATGTGCCGCTTGGAAAGAGCGGCGGCGTGGAAGTGGCCGTTGGTGCTGTCGCGGCCCCAGTGCTACTGAGATACGACAACGTAGATGACATTGTGAGGGTTGAGGGGGGTCTGTGAGTAGATTGTGCTCCATTTTGGCCTTGACTCAAGGGGTGTATATGAAAACATTCGGGATGCTAACGGCTAATTGATTATTAGCCGATTACTGTCAGAGTGACTTTGACTTTGAGTTCCACGGCGAAAAGAGCGCGTTCAGCTGATATCGAGTCACGCGTGAGATGGACACACACCAGTAGGATATACTCTGGTAATGTCACAAGCTCAATACGAGGACATGAAAAAAAACCTGTATGGGGAAAAAATGTACTATCTGACTCGAGTAGCGTCATCATGAACGAGACGTACCCGCAGAACAGTCCCGCGTAATTGTTCGACTCGACCGCCACATGCGTTGGCTCTTTGCATGATGATGCCTCCCGCGGGCACAGGGTCCGAGTCGGACGCAGAATGTATTGTGTTTGCGCCATGACCTGCGCTTTGGGTTATTACGACACTGTGATCAGTGCCATCTTGGTCATTCAAAAAGCAGACACATGCGATCATGCCAGCAGCTACACCTACACGATGCGCGCGCGCGCCATCGACAAGGCTATGCAGTTGGCCCTTCCCCCTGCACTCAACTTGTGAGAAGCGTAGACGGAAAAGGAGACATGAACGTACACGAGGAACTCCTGCACTGACCTGTAAAACGATAATATCCGACAAAGATGGCCAGCTAGCCTGTCTCGCCGATTAGACCTGCGATCACCTTTCGAGAATTACACGCCGACAGGCAGACCTTCGCGCTGTGAGCCAGAGGGTGGTGAGCGCCTTCTTGCTAGCGTACTAGGGTACGGCATAATGTGCCACCGAGTGTTGGGTTCGGAGGAAATCGCACGACGCCAGTATCATGGCATGCACGTGCACATGCACGAGTATTTTTTTGAAACAAGGTGAGTGACTTCGGCAGTGAGCCACATATCTGTCTCAAGCTTCACATGGGGTTCAGTAGGATCGGTGATCCGTGGGGGATAGTCTGCCACTCATTGTGTCGCCAAGCGTAGAAGGGAGAGACGAAGAGATCAGACGACCTTGAGCTACTCGGAAAAAGACACGGCCAATGGGCTTTCTATCCGCATAACCCGTTAAAATCATGTTATTTCCGAGCAGTGCTTAGAACTGCGGGAAAATAACACAGCGACAAACTGAGGCAGAGAGAAGGCTGGAGTGAGTGTGAATGTGGTAAGCAATTCCCGCCTGTCATCATCGAAGTATATGGGAACATGGCCGTGTACGTGGGATGTTGTAGCCTGGGGCGATGTGAGGTTGAGACAGCAGCGCTAGTTGTGGGCTGGGTAGTATAGAACGAGACCAACCGACTCCTGAGTGCCTGGATTGAGTGCGTGCATCGACAGAAGGTGCACAGCGAGAATAACACACTTTTGGCAGATAATTCCCACGGACAGGCCTTCAGTTGGTTTGCCTAGACCCGGATGGGTGTAGCAGTCTCCTGAGATCTAGCACGAGATGAGCTCCGCAGCTGCCGCGGCCCACTTTCCCACATTAATTTGTTGGTACCGTGACAGTTAGATTAGGAATAAACAGAGGGATTCACCAATTTTATTTTATTTTATTTTTTTGCGTAAGCTCCAAGAGAGTTTATTAGCTCTGCTTAGATCGTCTGAGTCTTCGTAACACGTCGTGGAAGAATGAGATATGGCCGCCGAGGGCTGAGTCATGAGCGCATGAGTCAATGGTTCGAACATATGTAGTCACGTGGACGGATCGACCAGTGGACGGGATTCCGAGTCGGTCCTACGCGGCACCGTACACAGCCATTTCCACCTTACAGTAGGGCTCTAGTCTCTGGGACTAAGCTAGCTAGGTTTTCAGCTCCGTCGGGTTGCTGCCTCTGTGTGTGGCGCACATTCGTCCATGTCTTCCATTGTTTTTCCCATGCAAATTCCCATATCTCACTGGCAGGCTCGGCACCGATACTCCAACTCCCACCGTTCAAACTGGCAGATTTGGAAAGAGGCGTATACGACGTTACTAATCATCTCACCCCTTCTGTCATATTCTCCGCGCCGCTTGCAGTCTTTATGCTCCTTCTGGCAGTTCTCCGTAGCGCATGGCATAGATTGATTGCTAGGATTGGACGGGATAAGCACTTAAAGTGGTACTTGCATTGGCTTGTGCCGTGCCCTGGCCGTGGCGTACCAAAGAAGATACCGATGTAGATCCAAGACACTCAGTGGGAGTCAAAGAAATGGGAGATTATCGTTGTGAGTCGTACAGCCTCATCCCTCTCCCAGGCAGTATGAGATCTAACTACTGAGTTGGTCTAACTCCCATGATCTGTAGACGTCGAAGGTGCATGTGGCAGCACTGGATGAGGGTATCACGTGCGTCGTGCTTGCCGCCACCCTCCGAAATGCAGGCCCACGGTATACTCACAGTACCGCTCTTCCCATGAGTGGCATCACTATTTCCTTCGTTATTGCTGTACCTTGCGGCCCGCCAAATATCCATCATTTCGAGCTTTTCCAAGTATTACGTGTGATTGGGAATCAGGGCAGAGTTGAGCACCGCTCTAACCTAACCTCACATTATTCTGCAGTCCCAATACCGCACGTACCATTAACGCAGAGGAGGCCGTATTGCTACGCCTGTTGTACGCTGTGCAATTATTAACTGATTTTTGGTCATGCCTCGGTCTCGGGTACGGGAATCAGTACGAAAAGCCACAATCGAGTTAAGACGCGGTTTTCTTGGGTTAACGACACCCCTCTTCGATCCATGGCATTTCAGTGAGTCCGATAGCCATTCCTCCCCGCAAAGTACTCCACGACAGCTCACGGTCGTGGGGTTTCGTGTGGAGTTGCGATGGCATCGCAACAAGGACGCCGACTTGTAGGCGGCAGATTCCCTGGTCCTGTTTGTCTGTCTCCCTCCTCACTCTCGCACTTTCGCCCCGAAGTCTTCCCGCCTCCCGATCAGGTCCAGATGCGGTCAAAACGGTCACGGAGAAAGGCTAGAAAGGGGAGGTGGTGGACCATAAGCGGCGGTGATCGCCCACCCGAGGCTGGAAAGGGTTGTACTCACCACGTATTCTTCCCATTTCAGGTTCTTTGAGGTACACCGTTCTGTCCAGGTGTCAAACATCTCCGGTCGATCGTTGGCGGAATCGCCGTCGTTCTTTCGCCCTCGTGCGATCGGGATGTGGACCAAAACGGGCTGGAACGCTTCCCCAGAAAGGAGCTTCCGCCACATACAGAGCGAGAACATGGTGATCGCGATGAAACCGGCGCAAATGAAAACGATGGAGATGGGGGGCAAGGCACCCTTTGGCGAAGACGATGATGTGGAAGTGGCCGCTCGTACTATCATAGCCCCAGCGGACGGCATGGAGGGCAATGGTGAGGGAGCTCGTCTGGGAACTATGCTCTATTTTGGCCGTGACCAAGGTGTGTGCACGAAACGTTCAAGCTGATATTGTGCTCTCACTAAATGGACTAATTGGTTAATAGCCGTTTACTGTCTGTGACTTGGAGGACCCACGGCGAAATGAGCGCGTTCAGCTGACGCCGATCTAGGGGTGGGACCAACATCCACTCGTAAAATATACTGTGGTATGTCACATACATGAATGGGTACGTGAGAGAAGGTGCACAGCGAGAACTCGAAGGGACCCCACCGGCATGCCGGTGACAATTGGGCCCGGGGTGCCTAGATGTGTGCAGCCGGCGCTTTCGGGAGCTTGGCGGTTGAAGACGACGAATCGAGCTCCCTGTTCCCACCACAGCGTCGCATTGACGGACATTTCTTTTGAAATAAACGGAAGAGGTATCTATTGCAGTGGTGGCGCACCAACTTGCGCTTGAGCCCGAGCCACGGTGGGAAATCCCGACAAACTCCGCTTCCTTTGTCGATGATCGATGATCGATCAAGTTGACGAATCTCAACAAGCATCTTACCATTCTCACATATCTTTACTTTCTCTCACCTGCGAAATCTGTATTCGCATTAGTTGATAACGAAGCAAAGTTGCAACTAGACAAGGGGCTCGTATTTGGTTTCCGGCCCATGCACTGCGTGTTTGCACGCACGCTCGTGTCTGCTATAGTCATCACTATCGCCCACTCACAGTTCTCACACTCAAAAACTGTTCGAAACTCACAAATTCCAGGAATCGGGTCACTAGTGACCGTTTTGTCGTCATTTTCGTCTTTCGTCTCTCGACACGCGCGTTTGGTTCCTCCCGTCATCACGGAATAGAAGGACCAGAAGGGCTAGATTGGAAGGGCTCAGATTATAGTAAGTGGTCAATGCCAATCAAAGATATACACTGACTCGAATTTGTCTATTTTCTGTGCATGAGCTACCCTTGTATTCTCGTCCCGCATCTTGTCCCTCCCCTTTTCTGTCCCTGTTCACCGGAAGCCTCACTCCGGGTCCTACTACTTGGGCAAAGCAGGAGACTAGCAGAAGCTGAGGTGTTGTTGGCTGTCAACCGCTGACGCCTGTCACAACCAGGAAGACGGGGGTGACCAGAATACGGAGTGCACAAAATGTATTACCGTCGTCACAGGCTAGGCAGACGCCGGACGACCTCCTGAATGAAGCCACGGAACTGCATGTCACACACGAGGACTACAATAGGGTAAGGGCATTGCTAATGAGGTTAGTATATCGGCAGGTCGTCTTGTTGCGACTGTCCTCAAACGGATGTCCTCGAACACAGGGATGATTAAAAGTGCTCCGAATTCCCGGCAGGCGTGCCGTTTAGGAAGGAAGACTCGGAGCGCACTGGTGATCTTGCTGGTAATCCATCGATCCGATCAGTCTCTAGCTCGATGACGCCTCGATGAAACCCTAGAAACCGCCGAAGTGCAGTGTGAGATACCGTATGCACTGTATAGGGTGCGCACACTGTTCCGTCGGAACATGCGTGAACAAGGCACGTGACAGCTTCTCAGGGAGAAGACCCGTCATACTTGATCACATATGGCCGCCACTATTCTTTGTCTCCCATCGCCGCTTGACGACAGATCCTAACCTGCAGCGCTGCACAACGGGGTCGAGTTCGTTTAAACTGGTGCAGTAAGGAAATAGATCAGACCGTCGATTAATCCCCAGCCCAGCGATTGCTGTCTCTCCCCTTCCCACACCTCTGACGCCGGGCATCATCAAAACCTCACCGGTTCCAAGTACTGTATCCAACTCATTCGGCGGCTTCCCAACTGATGCACAAAACCTTCCCGGGGCTCATTGCCCCTGAAAGCGGCGACCACGAATACGCCAACTTGAACGAATCTGAACTTGAAAGTCAGCTACACGCGCTTGCCTCATGGCAAGGTACCGTGCAGCAAATCGTGCTCTCGCTTACAATGACTTGCTATGTGTGCGTTCGTAGTGTTGTTAGGGTAATTCGTCCCAGTAATTGACGTCTCTCCGCCCAGTCTTCGGTCTTGAATGGGCGACTATCGCCTAATTCACACAGAGCAACAATAACCCATACTGTATACATCGCATGTCCAACAACTGAAAATATGATTTAATAGAAAAAACGGAGTTAGATGTTTTTGAAAAAAAAAAAAACTAAAATGCGGAGGCAATCTCATTTCCGCCTCATTTCCTTCTACTCGATGATGTCGTGATATGTGTGAAGGAGATATATAGCGAAACAAAGTGGACGAGGTTTGCCCGTAATTACATATCCGGGTCGTGACGGGTAATCATACGACCAATGTCAAGACTCAAGGAATTGGAATAGCGGCCTTCTTAAGAACGATGTAACGAGCCGTACGTATCAACTGTCGGACATGTCGGGACGCAGTGAATAATCGGGGGTCCTTCTTCAGCGAGATTAGGGAGCGTAGCTTGATGGTGCTCAAGGAGCTACGAATGTGGTCAAAACCCTTGATTACTCCCTCAATGGTAGGACGCCTTTCTGGACTCTCGTCTGTCATTTCATCGACTAGCCCCTGCATGAATTCAAAGCCGTTGCATTTCTGCGATGTTCTGTCAGTTCCGCAATAGGTAAAGTTTGCTTAACGTCAACCTCACCATCAAGAACTGCTCGCGGACGACATTTCCAAGGTTATAGATATCGGTGCGAAACGGATTGCACCGTCCTCCGAGCGAGTGTTCTGGCGTAGTTTCATCGCCGCCACGGAGAGGTTCGTCCACAACTTCTCGCGAAGAGTACTTGCGAGACAAACCAAAGTTGATCAAGTAATAGCGGGGTGGTCGGTCAGTTCGGGTGTGTCGCTCGGCCCTTCCCTTGAGATCCCTACTCCGGTTTATTCGTGAGATATGATACCCTTTGGGGTACATGTCGGACGGATCGAACATGATATTGTTCACGGTACAGTCCCTATAAGAGAAAGCGCTGAGAAAACGATCCTTTGAGAAAAATACACCGCGCTCACCGGTGTGCAACGTTATTCTGGTGCATGAATTGAAGACCCTGAGCAGAATAGGTTAGAATTCACAAGAATGAGACTCGAATGGAATTCCCAATCTGACCTCACAGATCTGTATAAAGAAGGCTACAAATTCCCCAAACGTTTGAAAACGAGGATGGTTAAAAGGACGCAAGAACGGCATGACCATCAATTTTTTATCAAGTTTGGTGCCTGCGGTGTCGATGAGCTCAAGCAATGTCACACAATGGTTGCTAGGATTGGTTCTGAGCTCATCAGAAGAGAAGAATCGGATAATGGACAGTTCGTGGGATCCTTCCTCAGGAAGAACTTTCTTGAGCATAACTCGTTTTCCATCGTGCATACGAGTCGCGTCCATCACAGATCGAAACTAACGCAATCCGTCAGGGTCAGGCGTGCAGCACGAAGGCGACGGAAAAACACCTACAGGGGTGGGTTGAAAATCGTCCGTCACGAAAGAGTCTTTTCTCGATGTTTTCCGAGTCCAAGACGGTTGCCAGCCGGGGTCATACCGAGGTCGAGGTTTGTAGCCACTGGCCACGATATCGTGGTAGCGGTCCCGCCACCACAGCTCGCTGTTGGAGAGGGAACCATTCCCCCCGCTCTCAAAATTGACGCGTCCGGCTGGTCGTTCGTCCGCCACCGAGTCCACCATTAGCTGAGATTCAGGAAAGAACCAGGGATGGGGTCAAGTGAGAAGAGCTCGAGAAAAAGGTCGCAACAAGTTCGACTGCGAAAGCGACTTGGCCGCAATGCAGGAGAGGATGTTGTCGTGAAGAGGTGAGCAATGTTTGAGGAATACCCTACTTATCGCTGACCAAACGCCACAGACCCGGCCGGTGGTTTCACGATCGCCAAGTTATTGGGAGGGAACGTGTTCTCCATCTGGTTTTGCAACGGTGAGGTGGGCCACGCACGCTTGGACACGCTCGTTAGGAAATGAATATTAATGAATTTCAAAAGGGTTCTCCTGATTTCATAGGCGGAGGGCTGTGCCTTCCAAAATTGGCCACGCTATACAGCTCTGGAAGGACATTGCCCTTGCATCATGATGCCGGTGCCCTTGCCTTTCCTGTGCTGCCAGTGCGTTTCCGTGGGTTCGAGCTTCGCTCGGACAACTTCATTCGGTTTCCCCCTGTTATCTAACCCAGTGTTGGCATTTTCTACTGGATTCATGGGCCCCCATTTTTTCGTATACATATTATGGCATCAAGAACTTGAACGGAGAAGAATACCCTTGGCTCGTGTTCACTAGCACCCTGCACTTTCACGCGTCCTTAGAAACTCAAGCACGACGTATTAACGATCGTTGCGGTCAATTGATCGGTGTTCTACGCCATGCGGAGGCGTGCGCGATTCCTTGCGCCCCTGGTCACCGTGTAGCATGGGTGACTCGCCGTTCGCGTTATCCAGCACACCACTTGTGCGCAGCCTTAGAGATAAGAGCACAGCGTGTCACTGTACCAGTAAAATATCCGTACGAGGCTAGGAGCCGCGTGGATACCTGCGCGACTGATTGCAATGCGGCCTCGCCTTGGGCATTGCACCTCCCTGATCTCAAGACAAACCTGGGCACAGTCCCTCATCGGTACTCACCAGGCGACATTACAGTGACGCTGCATTGCACATGCCACACTTGCAATAGAGCGTGGGGCGTGACATGCGTGTCAGTCTAACGCCGATGGGATGCTGTCCGAACTTACTGTATGACCACGACGTGAACATCAATGAGTTCCCGAAAATTAGTCCCCGGGTTATTCGGGGTGGTCTATGTATTCACATCAAGGCGATGTATTCCCGTTGAGCCCAACCAAGTTGAGCCAAGTATTGAGTGGTGTGTATGGGTATGATACATGAGATCTGTGAGACTCGTCCGCGCGAGCTAGGTATGACTACACTGTTTCCTTTCTTTTGGACAACTTCAGCTGAACAGACCCTGGATTCTCCCCCTGATGAACACATTTTCCAACGACACGCTCTGCACGCCCTTCGCACCTTTCCTGAAAGATGCGACCAACGCGCCCGCCTCGACCGGAAGCACATCCGCGTCCCGCAGTCCAATCGTGACGTGCAAGCTATCGCGAAGCGCATGGCCAAGCTGCGAGACAAACGCAGTTCCCGCTTGCGCCTCTTCCGCCTCAGGGTCGTCCACACGCAGATCCTCGACCGTCGCCGCCATAATGCGCTCGTTCGCCACGACGTGCCCGAGCCGCGCGCGGAACAGCGGCGGCGCGGGCAGCGCATACAGCGTGGTACAGCGTTCCCACAGGTCCACGCACTCCGGTAGCTGCTTGCTGTGCACGATCGTGACGTGCGGGCGGCGTGCGACGCCCGAGCGTGCCTTGAGCGCGTCCCAGAACATGCGCATGGCGTCTCCGTTGCGCGCGGAGGCGATGGGCGCGTCGAGCGCGCTGACGAGGTCGATCTCCGCGAGCATACCGAAGTACCGCGGGGGCACGTGGCGCTTCCGCTGCTGCTCCGCATCGGTGCGCGCGGGGCGATACCCGCGTGCCCGGGCGAGGGCCGCGCCGACGCGCTCGGCGTCTGGACGAGGCAGCCCTAGGACACGCACGACGGCATCGACTGCGCGCGAGAGCGCGTGCTCGAGGTCCTCGCGTGTGTCCATCTCGATCACCGTGTCTGCCTCGTCGTCTGCGAGCGGCTCGGTGTCGATCAAGAACCGCCACAAAACGCTCTCGTGCGCTTTGCCTTGCTCGTCGCCGTGCAGAGTTTGGTGGTTCGTGCCGCGCGCCATGATGCGGTCTGCGCAGATACGGTGGATCTCCGCGTGGGGCTGGTCGAGTGACCAATTGAGCGCGAGAAGGCGAACGGGCGGGTGCATGCCCTTGACGGCATTTCTGAGATCCTGACGGTGCACGTGAAGATGGTTATTTCTGCATGATTGTTGTCAGGCGAAGTGGGAGACAGGACGACATTCATTCACGCAACTTGTCGGCTATGACTACGTCATGATCTCGCAAGAGCTTCTTGACATTTTGAATGAAAGCGGGCCCCCGCTTTTTCGCCCGGACATCGTCGCTCTGTGTGTGCCCGAATTGGAACAGCTCCGCAAGAGCCACGGCAACGGTTGTTTTTCCTTTTGGTATGATGTTCAACAGCTTCACCAGGTAAACGGAGTGTACAACGCACCGACACCGGGGACCGCGACAGGCATGATGATCGTCTTGCCAAACTTTTTGTCGGACGGCGCAGAGACCCTCTCGGCGCTCTCTACTTTCTCCTTATCGCGCTCTCCCTCCCCCGTCTCCAACCATCGAAGGAACCGTTCACGGGTGGCGATGATCCCGTGCCCCTTCGTGTAGCCCTCGAATAGTTCCGGGTGCTTCTTGATCTCGTCCTTGACCCACTTGACATACACCTTCGTTTCGGAACGCGCCATCTTGCTCTTCGGCAGGTTCGCCCCCTCGCCGCGCGCGAGCAGCGCCTTTGTGATTTCGCGCCAGTCGCGGTACATCATGTACGGCTCGTCGAACTTGACCTTGAAGAAAAATGACGAGCCAGCGGCATACGGCGGCCGGCCGTCGGCGCGTCGATCTGTGGGGGAGGAGGTGACGGTCGAGCGCACGACGAAGCCCTCGAGCGCCTCGCCGTTCCACGTCCCGTTGCGGCCGATCTCCTCCGTGAACGTCTTGACGTCCTGCACGGACGGGAGCTCAAGCGAGGGGGTGGGGATGAAGCCCCATTCGCGCGCGAACGCCTCGACGACGGCAGTGGGCTGCGTCCGGAAGTGCCGCGAGCATTCGTTGATGCCGTGCAGGTGCAGGCCGGTCTTTTCGGTGGAGTACGGGAGGACGTGTTCCTCGAAACCGTCGTCGCAGAGCTGCGGGCGGGTGATGACGCCGTGGTTTGGGTCTGTATGTGGGACGACGCACCTCAGCTGCTACGGTCCAGTTCTTCGCCCATAGAGTTTCCGCGAGCTGCTCCGTCGTCTTTCCGGCCTGTTTTAGGTGATGATGCAGCCAGCGCTCACCGGCCTGAGCGTGGCTCTCTGGGGAACCCTGCACGGGCCCTACTGAGTGTTTCGAAGTAACCAGGAGCTTGGACGGCGATAGGGCCGCGACAAAGATGATACATCCGTTCGATTTGAGCGTCAAGGTATACGGTGGCTTGGTGTGAGCCTCTAGAGACGACCACTGGAGATAAAGTTAGAATCGGGCAAGCGCGTACGAGAGGAACGCACGGTTGTCCAAGGAACCTCTCCGATGTTGAAAAATTTGTCGTATCCTCTCGCGACGATTCGATATCGTGGCTCGTCGACTTTTGCCCCATTCTCTTTGGTCGAAAACAGCCCACGTGCGAGGGTCGGGAATGGCGATGGAACGTCATAGTACTTGAATTCGTTCATCTTCCAACTCTCCACAGCGACGTCTGGGAGGGCTGGCGCAGCATATTGAACGAATTTGACAAGCTTGGGCGACTTTTTGTTCAACGAATGGAGGTCGGCGATCAGTTGTGAGTCTTCCTGAGAAAAAGAGCGGGTAGCCATGGTGGGCGAGATGGTAAAACGACGCGAAAAAGGTTCGAGGACACTTCGACACAAACCGACAATGCTCATCGTGGTTCTATTCAGTTGACTCAAGGTGACTCATAACAGCTATTATACATGAAATACGAGGAATCACAGGACATGTGAATAAATATCGGGGCCAATTTTATTGCCAAGCGGCCCTCAACCCAGAGACAGAAAAAAAGGAGAAATCAACCAATTAAACCCCGTTCAAAGATGAATGTGTGGTCAGGGTTGTGTTGTCTTCATGTTTTGGATGAGTGGCCAGATACTGTCGTGCAGTTGCGCTCCTGAAAGCGATCTCGATTTGAGCAAAATAAATGGTACCGTATCATTATAAAACTTACGGCTTGTTGATGAAGCTGTCGGGGCCAACGTAAAGGAGCGAGTCATAGATGAAGCACGCAACGATCCCTCCAGAAAAAGAGCCAAGGATCGGACACCAGAGCCAGTATTGGCTACGGTAGTTGAACACTGCAAGATGATCAGTTCTCATCATTCTCATCCTCTCATCCTCGATCTTTGCTCTCGCTCGCACCTTCTCGGCCGTATCCAACGGTCCAAGTCATCAGCCGGGGGCCGAGGTCACGTGCCGGATTGATTGCGTAACCTGTATCTGATGTTAGAACCGCGAAACCGCCAAGTCTTGGACTGACCTGTCTGCATTCCGAATGCGGCACCAATCCCCAATATGACGAAGAAGATAACAAGCGGGACCATCCCAGAGGGAGGGGGGCCGTTGCGCGGATCTGTGACCGCCCAGACGACGATCAAAAGGAGGAACGTGCCGAGGAACTACACAGGGAATAACGGGCAGGTGAGCACTTACGCGGCCAATAAAGGGTATGTGGGGCTAACCTCATCAAAGAAGCAGTTTGCAGCGGGCATGTATGGTGCCTAAATGGGGCACGCGAACGCATTCGTCAGGAATCAGCGTATTAGTTCTTCCAGTTTGGAGCTCACTGAGTACGTAGAGAAAAGCGAAGCAGTGCCGGGCACCGTGCGGACGCCTTTCCCGCCCTCGAACAAGTCGATCGCGTGGAAGTAGTTGGAGTATACGAACAGGCTACCCAAGTACGCGCCCAAGACCTGGCCAAAGATGTATAGCGGCACTTTCTTCCACGAGAATCCACGGAAGAGGGCCGAACAGATGGTCACCTGCACGTTTCATTCCAAGGACGGTCAGCACAAAGCCCTAGCCAAGATAGGCGCCACGATGGAAATGACGTACGACGGGGTTAAGATGTCCACCTGATATGCCACCCGAGACCCAGACGCCGAGTGCACCGCCTGCAACATACAGTCCCTGAGTCAGCTATGATTACCCAGCTGGAGCAGGATACGCCTCACCGATTGCCCATCCGGTGTTCAGTGAAAAGTAGTCGCCTTTTGGGGCGGCGAACACCTTGGTACTGCCGCCAAGTACGACCTGGCAGTCGACACCATTTCCGAATAGGATGAGGATCATCGTTCCAAGCATCTCCGCAGCAGGCTCGCGGATATAATCCCTAGTGACAATGGATGGTCAATCAACAGGTCGACCGAGCGGTTAGTGACCATATCGCACCGAATGCGGGCCCAGCGGTTGGGAAAGCGGGTATAGTACTCTTGTGCCGATTCATACTTGGTCCCCACGGAGTCGTTGTATGACCGAGAGTCCCTTTCCACCGAGTTGTTCTTGCGAGATCGAGGTGGCATAGCTGGACAGATGTGGTTTACAGCGAGAAAAGGAGGGAGAATATGGATGTTGTACAGGGAAAAAGGAATGCGTGTGTTCAGAACCCTGGCAGACGAAGGAGGTTGGTAAGGATAGCGTACCATTCCCTCTTTATAACAAGTCTCCTCGGAAGGACCCCGTGGCATCTTTCACCTAAAAGTACCCTTCCCCGGACGTTGAAGGCCTAGAGAAGCAGGAACCATACAATCGGTAGAAGCGCGCCCAACGGTATGAAACTTCTCGCCGCCTGATCGAAGCCGACACAAGTGTATTGCATGAGGCGTGCCGAGTCTTGCCTCTCGCGCATCATGTGGTTTGCGAGTTCCGTAGGAAACTACCAAGCGTCAGCGGGATGACCCGCAGATATTAGCCATCTAGGGTTGCATTCTTGCCTATGTTATTCCTGACATTCCCCATTTCCGTGTTTTTTAAATTGGTGCGTGTTTCGAGTATAGATCAAATTCAAATGGTTTGCAAGATTTGCGAGATTTGCGACCCCCTGCCCTTCGGAAACTCCGAGGAGTTTTACTCGCTAGAAATTTCTCAGTGGGTTGGTCTTGCGCCTCGTAGAGCTTCGAACGTCGATGTAGTCGTGTTCGAAATAGAAGTGCCCCGGCGCGATTCCTTTGTGTACATGTGCGCGGAAGACGAGCGTAACTGAAGTCAATCATGGAGCACGGAAAAGAATCTGGTCGCCGCGCCGGCTCGAACCATCGACTTGGCCGGGCGCCGGGCTCCTCGGCCGAGAGAGTCCGGTCCCTTCGCCGCAGTACGACCAGCGTGATGTACTGTACCTGCGACGAGCTGGAAACGGAACAAAAAGACCGAACGCAAATCCAACATTCAAGCTTGTTTCAGATTGTGCCCTGGCCAAGGTGGTTGGTTGATTCACGAGCTTGCTTCAAATCAACATGCAGGGTACTCAACACAAGGAACTCGAGATCGGTATAGAAGCTCTGACCCCAACTTGAGGCTCGTCTTCCGTAGATACAGCGCTGGCTATGTACGTTACTGTGAAGAGTGTCAATATAGCTTTCTGGATCGGCCGCCAGACCAGATCTTTGCGCACCACTCCCGCCAGAACTTAAGGGGTTCAGAAGCGGCTGGTGGTGATTGCGGTTTCCCGATGGATGTGTAATCCGCACTACGGTCGAACGTGTATACACTCGCGCAGAAGACTGGCCTGGAGTAACTTCGGTGTGCATCGCAGGGGTTTTACACGGTCAACGAAGGACAGGAAAGGAAAGCCACGGTTTCCGGAAATCTGGAAGTGAGAGACCCACTTTGAAACCCTTGTGTTTGAAGTACGTCACAGGGGGAACACAGGTGACCTCTGCACGCGCGAGGACAGCAAAAGACAATTGGTCGGTTGGACAGGATATGAAATACAGAGAAGGATGGTAGCTGCTACATATCGTCGTGAATACGGAATGGGATGCGTTACTCGGTAGCAAAGATCTAAGCATTCTTCGCATGAATGATGGAATGTTGTAGCAATGCCCGGTCATTTCAACGACAATGCACATTTCGGCTATCTTGAGTAGTTGACGGCTTACTCGCTAGGATATTCGAAGAGCGCACATTTTGACCTAAAGTGGTTCGACGTCGCCTCTTTGACCTCCTGGCCCAGAGCCGACTTCACAATCAGACCGCCACAGAGGTAGCAGAAGTGTCTGGCCAAAGAATCTACATCAGAGACATGATCAAGAGCGCGGTGTGAATAGCGCTCACGTATTGCATGCGGGGGTCATACACTGCGGGAGGGGGTTCAACCGATTGCCGAATAAACGCCAAATCACAGTAGAAACGTACCGACATGTGATTGCATCCTGATACTTTCTGAATCGGTGTCTTACAAGCTAGGAGGGAAGGAGAATAGGTTGACGATAGGGGCAACAAGCGAGAACGAGCGTACATGGGCAATACTTCCATCCTTGCTGCTTCATTAAGTGATCTAGTTCCGATGTGCCGTCGCAAGAGTGCTTCGGCCCATTGAAGTCGATCGTTTGTTGACACTGCTTGCACCAAGCGTGGCTGCAGTCCGGGAGCGGACACGCGATGATCTTTGCTTCTTCGTGTTCATCTCTCGCCACGAACATTGACCGCTGACACCTATCTGATGATTAGTAAGCACGCGGGCAGATGCCACATGCGTACTTTCGACAGTGCAGAAGCACGGAAAACGTGACCATCTCCATCTCGGTCCAAATACTGAACTGGCCATCAGTGAGTCCGAGATTGAGGGCGAGACTCTGAGAAACCTCTATGAAATTCATTCCGTGCAGTCAGAACATTGACGACGAGGGAGAGGAGAATATCCGCGTACCGCCGGTGACCCCCTTACCCTTACCCTTACCCGCAGTGCAGGTAGGGCATAGGATGGGGAATCTGTGCTCCTCGAGGCGATTAGAAACGTATCCGTGCATGCATTCCCGACAGAAGGCGTGTCCACAAGGATCGGGACGAGCGACAGAGTCCTCAGGCATATCTTCCATGCATATCCCGCACTGGAATACCCGTTGGACGTTCTTGGAAAGTTTAATACGTTCTGCGGAGAGCGCACGATCTTCACTGTCAAATTCATTCTGCAAGCGCTGAGCGTATGAGAGACCGTCGTCCGATTCAAAGTGAGGTGGCAGTTGGCTTCCGCGGGTGCGGGTGTCACGTGGGCCAGCTGATCGTGAGTTAGTAGAGTGAGACGTGGGGTATCGACTGAGAGTGGTACGTTCGGCAGAGAGGGCGCGGTCTTCGCTGTCAAATTCACTCTGTAAACGTCTCGCGTACGAGAGACCGTCGTCATCTCGATCAAAGTATGGTGGCGGTGATGTGTCATGTGATCCAGCCGATCGTGAACCAGAGTGGGCCGTGGCGGCGTATCGACCAGAGGTACGTTCTACGGGGGGAGCACGGTCTTCGCTGTCGAACTTACCCTGTAAGTGCTTCGCGTAGGGGAGTTTGTCGTCCGAACCAAATAGCGGTGCCGGAGGGCTTCCACGGGTGTCATGTGGACCAGCTAATCGTGAGCTGGTGGAATGAGACGTGGCGGTGTATCGATTGACAGCGGAAGTGGATGTCTTGGACGATGACGGGTTGAATGATCGAGACGTTGGTGATGAGGAGTGGTGCTGGGGAATTCCGGTCAGGTAAGAATGGGTGTTGCTTGCGGAAGACCTAAGTTCTTGAATCGTCCTTTCTTGCCGTCGACATAGCTCTTCCACCTCCTTAAGTTCGGATTCCAGGCGCTGCTGCTCGCTGGTTTGAAAGTCGTTCTGGGAGCGCAGATCCGAAATCTCTGCCTGCATAGATAGCTGTGCGAGACTGGACTCTAGTACCGCTTGCCATAACGCCGCTGTAGACGTATCGAGACTATTGGGTACGAACACGTGACCGCTACAATTGCTTAGGAGCTGCGCTTGCCACTGAAGAATACCATCTTGAAGGTCAACAGTGGGAAGAAGTTCGGTGAGACGACGTGCGGTACCCTCCACTGAGGTGCTAACAATCGCCCCAGCGCCATTAGGATAGGACGGGCGCGGATGAGAGTCAAATATGATGAAGACGTTGCGTGTCGAAAGTCGCAACTTCAAACAAGCGAGGATCTCGGGTGGGCGAGTGATAATAACGACCGCCGAAGAATCGAGGTTGACCAAATCTCTTTAAGGGATACTTATCGGCTGCTCCATTCGATTATAATGCCCCCACACTTACGTGATCAAAGACTTAAAGTGATGGACTCCAGGTTGACCATATGTCGTGGTCTTTAACTTTAGAGTTTTCTCGAATGCGGGGACGCGACAGATTTCGTCGACCTCCAAATGAAGGTTTCCCGACCATTGCGCGCACACCGATGTGATTTCCTGGGGAGATCAGACTATGCTTGAGGGTAAGGGGTAAGGGGTAATAATGCCGTACCTCTGCACACTCGCGAGACAACACGGCCTGTAGAAGGGGTGCATCACGTAAACCTTCTTGCTCCTTTAAGAAAACAACTCTAGCAAAATTCAGTGCTGCGAGTCCGCAGGCTGCTGCACCAGATCCATTCCTGCTGTATTGACCTGTGCCCTCGTGAGAGACGACGTGCTCAACATTGTCGAGCAATACACTGCGAGTGATGCTAGGGACATCTATGTCTGGAGTCTTCTTCTGAGCATAATTACGCAGAAAGGGTGTCGTTCTCGAGCTCGAGGGATATGTCGATGTCATTGCGACGTAGTACTGTACTGTACTTGGGGTTCACCATACAGTAGCGTGCGGTGCAAGCACGCAAGGTCGGACATTGAATTCTCGGGTAACACCGTCAAACTCGCCTTTCGTGACGTGACCCACAAACAAGAGTACCAAAGTATGGCTTAACTATTCCATCACCGACAGGCCTAGTGTTCTCGGAATGTAGTCTTACGCTTTCCACTTCGGGCTCTGGGAAACGAAGTACTTCCTGATTCATCGGTTTTGTGTCTAGGTCCAGTACCATAAGGCGTCCATAGCAGCACACCTAGTTCGTCTTCTCGTCTTGAGGGTATTACGTACTAGTAGCTATATGCCGCGACACTGCGCTTCCCCTTCTAACACTCGGCTCGTCACACCTGGTATAATCATTTGATTTAAAACCCAATTCCGGCAGGTCTCGATCATGAGAACGAACCGTGTTCAGGAGCTGAGCTGTACCCCCTAAGGTTGCATCACCCAAACATGGACCCAAGCAATTCGTACGCTCCGCCAAAATTGTTTTCAGACCCCTCCATGGACATCGACTTTCCTGGTCTCGGTAGGTCTCGTTACTGTTCAAGTTATGGCCTTAACCTAGGTGCTAATAGATAGGAAAGCATCGAACATAAATTTGCCGCCACCTGAAGGTAAACTGTTCTTCACACTGGCTATTGTCCTCACCGTGATTTTTTTCTCAACACAGATTGATAGCATGGAAAGCCAGATCCAGGGGTACAGGTAGTGTCTCATGGGGCAGGTAATTGGATGGCGATCTTGTCTCGAACTGTAGCTTAATCACCCCTGTTCGTCCTAGGCCAGCCAGATGGCCACCTCAGGGCTAACGATGGCGCTGAAACGTGTCGAGCAGGCATGGGGAGCAATGGTATATTGTGTACTACTTTAGCTTACCTGTGAGGCCTGTACTTTACGACTACTTAGTTGTTCTGAATGAACTGTGTGTATTGGATGTGTCCTGTGTGTCTTATATACACTTCAGAACACTATATAAATAGCTATCTATTGTATCTAAAGGCCTAAGGCCACTCAACTGAGTGCAGATGCTGTCCGTGCTCTGATTCGTACTAGCGAGGCCACAGCTCACTGCTGTGGCCGAGCCTGTGGCTCAGCGTTGTGGCGCTCGCCGATTACTCAGCTTGCAGTGCACTTTGCACACCAGTAGAGGTGTTCAGAGCGTTTTTAGACGAATATATTTCGAGTCCAAGAGTGCCCCGAAACTGTGTGAACTTGATGCGACCCAAATTCTTAGTGAACATGTCTGCAGGATTATCAGCGCCATTTATGAAGAATAACTCCACTTGGTGTTGCTGAACCACTTCCCAAATGTAATGGTAGCATATGTCTATGTGTTTGATCCTGCGCTCTTGCACAGGATTCGACGCCATGAATATGGAGCCCTGATTGTCGCTGCACAGTGGAATCGGTCCCATGTTAATGTCAAGCTCACTAAGGAGCGCTTTAATCCACACAAGCTGACGGCTTGTGTCTGACAGGGACATGTATTCTGCTTCTGTTGAGGACAGAGTGACTGTGCGCTGGGCTCTGGAATTCCAGCTGAATATTCCATCTGCTAGTTTAACCATATATCCGGTAGTTGTGATGAACACTCACTTAGAGTGTTCCTGCAATACACTTGGCTGACGAGGGATGCGAGGGATGATGAAGAAGGCTGGGAAAACTTGGAAGAACTTGGCTAGAACAAGGATAACGATGAGGTTGCGAATCCAAGCTATGGTGATAGCGAAGAAAGGCGCTAGAGTGTTATCCAAGTGGGAGTCACAAGTGGACAGTCTGAGGGACTGTCTGTTCTATTGCTCTAGCTTATATACCTGGGTACATGGTCTGTGCGTACTTTAGGGGAGGCTTACTACTTCCCACAGGTGCTGCGCAATGGAAGGTTCTGGAAGGGTTCTAAGTATATCAACCAATCAGAATAATCGTAGGTATCGTACGACTGCTCCGCAGTCGATTGCGCAAGATTGCGCCATAGTGGTGTGACTGCTCTGCAGTCCAATAGGATTAATCCAAAGAGTGGTACGACTTTCAGTCGTCAGGTGACTTGATAAACATAGGATAATCACATGACTGGTCACATGACCGTCGGAGTACGAATTTGGAACTCCGACTTCGGATTTCCCCTTTAGGAAATTGATTACCTAAGACCGGGCCGGCGCGGACCAGTCTTAGACGCTCGAGTCACGACCCAAGTTTACAGGTTTGTGACAGTAGTGGATGATGAACAGCGCACATGAAGGGATCATACTCACAGTGAACTGGTGACTGTGGTGAGATATGAAGGTGAGCTTGAAGCAGCAACAGAGAGATTTTGCAAGTGAAGCAGAGGTAGTGTCTGGCACACAACAGATGAGAACTGATATTTATTGTAACGTTCCACCGGACGTTCCTTCTTGTACTGCGGACAAGGCTTTCGGGATGACCCAACGATCACCGGGATATGTCGAAGTCACGTGCTCGATCTTGTACTAGCTCGATAACGAGGCGTAGTAGGGTAGCCCAGAGGATACAGAGGGCAATGAAGAGAGCAAGTCGAAGTTGATATGAGCGAATGGTCGGCAGAGCAGCACAACCAAGGGAGAATGAGGCAGCACGTTCCTTGAATGGCAAGAGTTGAGCGGAAAGGAAAGGATAGGGGCCTCACGGCGATCCCTCAGCTAAGGACGATTCAACAGATGTATATGCACCAAAGGTAGCTATCAGCACACAACTGGCAAGACAGCGCAGAAGTGGCACTACAATGGGTGGTATAATCCAAGAAGTCAAGCTTAGGTCTTCAGCGACCATAAGCCCCAGTCTATATACACGTCCAAGGAGGTTTGAACCCCAGCTTGGAACTCCGAAACCCTAATATCCGGATCCTAGGAATGAGTCACAAACGAGTCAGAGATAACAATCCACCAATGGCAGTAAGGCGCAAAGGTATGAGTCAGAGATAATCATCTGCAGCTGTATGAGCGCTGCTTCCATCCAATCAGAACGCAAACGTGTACAATCCATCAGAATCAAGGCACAATCGATCAGGCACATACGAGTCATCACAAACACAAGGCAGTCGAGACCGGTCCAGGCACAAGCTCATCTGGACCCTTCTGGTGCGAGTCTAGCCAGGTCACATGCCAGGGTCACGTGACGGGCGTTTGACGTAAGATCACGTGATCTACTCCCAGTATTCCTGAGCGAATCCGTGGTAGTTGGGAAAGTCACGTGACTTAGCTGTTTGTTGGGTTGTCCACGCCCCATATCCCATAACTACAACCTCTTCTTCGGCTTCTTCAGCACGTGATCGCTTCACGGCAGTGTTCCGAGGTCGTGCAGGGGTGTTCGGGGGAGCAGTTACGGGCGAAACCGTAACATTTATACAAGAGAGAGAAACATACCTGGCACACAACAGATGAGAACTGATGTGGACCAGGAGCGTACAAGCTGCACTACTTATACAAAATACAGAGTGACGGTGGTAACATGGCGTCACAGTAAGTACAAGGGACATTGTTCTACAGATGGACAAAGGAATGGACGTTCTGAGAACAAGGGACAAAGAGGAACAAGGAGAATCTAGACTAATGATATCATACTGACATCATAATAAGGATAGAACAAAGGGAAACTACAAGGGCATTGAGTACAACGCAAAGTCCGGATCCTATGATGTCATAGTGTACAGTGATGTCATAGATTAAGGGAATACAACAAGTCCGAGATTGTGTGATCATAATAATCTAATCTACATAAGTCCTGTATATCTTATCTATAGCAGTCCATATCTGATTGTCCTTTGAGCCGCTAAGTGCGCAAGGGTCACTTATCAATATCTCCCCGTGATTAGCAATCTGGGACTAGCACAAGCCCATGTCTATATTGTGTTGGTGCAGCAGGACACGCGCTAGCGACTTAGTGAAGCTGTCCGCAACCATTTCTGCAGTAGGGGTTCTAATAAGGGTTATGGTCCCCTTTTCGATGTACTCCCTAATGACATGATGCCATATGGCAATGTGCTTCGATCGCCTCCCAGTGACAGGGTTCAAGGCCAGGTCAATGGCACCCTTATTGTCACCATGCAGTGGAATGGGGTCGTCGACCTCGTACCCGAGTTCCTTAAGGAAGCTCTGATACCATGCGGCTTGGTTAGCCGCGTCGGTCATGGCCATGTATTCCGCCTCTGTAGTGTTTTGGGCTACAGTCTTTTGCTTTCGCGAAGACCAGCTTATTGCACCATTGGCTAATAAGAACACATAACTGGAAGTGGAGTGTCTATCATCTACCTGGTCACCCAGGGAAGAATCAGAGTAGCCATGAAGGCCATCTCCACTGGCGCCATCATAAACTATACGCATGTCCACAGTTCCCACTAGGTAGGACAGAACGTATTGCGCAAGCCGTAGATGTTGTGGTGAAGGATTTGCTGCATACTGTGCCAAACGTGATACAGCAAAGGAAATGTCTGGCCTAGTGCCAATCTGAACGTACAGCAGACTACCAATGAGTGACTGGTAGTGCGTAATGTCAGAGGCAGTAGCTTGACCCGTATATTTATGAAGGTGCTCGTCAGCACCAGCAGGTAAAGGTGTGGAGTGTGGAGTGGCATTTGACATGCCAAAGCGTTCAAGGACATCCTTGACATAGCCAGACTGATCTATTTCAATGCGTCTGAGGGAGCGGTCGCGCACAATGCGCATACCAAGATCGGACTCTATCTCCCCGAGATCTGTCATCTCATAGCGTTCAGCAAGATCTGACTTTAAACGCTTAATCCTCTCCAAAGAAGCACCCAAAATTGTGATGTCGTCAACGTAAACGATAATGAAGAGTGGACCATCCCCCTCTCGTTGAGGCAACACATATACGCCTGCATCGGCGAACGTCCGCTTGTAGCCGAGTGCTAGGAGCACTCCATGGAATTGTAAGTTCCATGCACGGGAGGCTTGTTTGAGACCATATATTGCCTTGACAAGGCGACACACCTTCGTCTCTGCACCAGCAACGGTGAAACCTTGTGGCTGCTCCATGTATATCTCCTCGTCAAGCACACCATTGAGAAACGCGGACTTGACATCCATCTGATGGATGTGCCAGTCCTCCAGCGCGGCCAACGCCAGAAGCAATCTCAGCGACTCAAATCGTGCGACGGGAGAGAAGGTATAGAGAATAATATATATTAAGGATCCCTTTGATAGGGACGCGCAGCGATGATGATGTTTTTGAGGAAAGAGATTAACTCCTATTTTCCACATCCGACCGGTCCGTATACACATCCGTAATAGGAAGGCAACGCTTACTAATTACTCAGCTCGGATGGTGCCAGGGTGCTTCCCTACACTCCCCTTCACATCGGCGCCATTCCCATTTCTTCCACATGTTTTTTATATTTAGTTCGGGCTAAAGCTTTTGTCAGTATATCAGCTGTTTGCTCTGGATCTCGACATGTTCCTTGTTCACCCTCATCTGCGGCTTTCCTCTTCGAGCTTTCGCCTTCGCGATTCCAACACTTCTTGGACTGATGTCCATATTTACCACATACGGTGCACTTGTTCTTCTGGAGGAAGTAACAGTCTTCCGTTTTGTGGTTGCGCCGATTGCACTGTTTGCATCGAGGCTTTTGTGAGCTGTTGGTATTACCAAGGCGCTTGCTCAGGTTTCGTCCCTTTGAGACTACCTGGCTTACGTTTTCCCCTTTCGGGGCGTGCTCCTGGCGTTGTATGTATTCATCTTTGAGAATCCCAATATATTGCTGCGATGTCAGCTTTTTCTTTGGGTCCTCCTCTGCAAAAGTAATTCGGCCACCGACATATTGTCTAGCGAATATATCCCATGAAAGAGGGAGCGATTGGCAGATCACGACCTTGAACCATAGGTCGGGGAGTTGACATCGCTCCTCTGCTGCCATATTCATATGTTCCCAATGTCCCTTAAGAGTATTCAGGAACTCAGGGATATTCGTATTCTCATCAGCTCTGCTGCCGAATAATTTTTGTGCCGCAGTGACGGCGTGATCGAGCCCTGTGGACTCGTGTATTGCTTCAAGATTAATCCACATATCCCGTGCGGTATCGCATTTGGTGACATGGATCATCTCGTTTGACGCAATATTCGTGACTATTATTACTTGAGCGTAATTGTCGTTGTCCTCCCAGTTTTCTTTCTCTGCTGGGTTTTCTGGACACGGGACTGTCCCATCGACATACGCCAAGACTTGTTGTAGGCGAAGTATGCGCCTAACGCGCTCTCGCCATACACTCCAGTTATTGTCGTCGAGCGGCTCACCGACTTTCGGAATATTTGAGGTGTCACGCTCGCGAATAAGAACATGATGATCCTCGACACCTTGCGGTGGCGCGGGATCGACAGGGGGGTCGATTAGCTGTTCTTGATCTGCCATTGGGGAGTATATTGTTACAAGTAGAGTAATGTTTCCTGGCCTGCTGTATTAAGCTATGGGGCCAGGGCCCATAACCTATAGAGAATAATATATATTAAGGATCCCTTTGATAGGGACGCGCAGTGATGATGATGTTTTTGAGGAAAGAGATTAACTCCTATTTTCCACATCCGACCGGTCCGTATACACATCCGTAATAGGAAGGCAACGCTTACTAATTACTCAGCTTGGATGGTGCCGGGGTGCTTCCCTACAGAAGGTTTCATCGAAATCTATGCCAGGGATTTGCGTGAATCCCTTAGCCACCAAGCGAGCTCTGTAGCGGCCATCCGCTTTGAGCTTGAAGACCCATTTGGATTTTACTGCCTTACGATTAGGCGGGAGATCCACTAACTCCCATGTGCCATTGTGGGCGAGTGCGTCCATTTCATACTGACACGCCTTAGTCCACTCATCTGCATCTGCAGACCGCATGGCCTCTGCATAGGATGCAGGGTCTCTGCCAACATAGGCCGCAGCTAACAGTTCCGCATACCCCAGTCGCCTGCCGCGCAGTGCCACATTGTCCCCACTGTAATAGCGAGGGTTGGGCACAGGTACACGGCTAGAGCGCCTTGGTGCATTGTCCATTTCACGCAACAGCTGACTACGCTGTGCACGAGCCTCAAAACCTCCCGGCATGTCCGGTGAGGGAGGTGGGACATGGCGCATAATGCGCGTTGCACTTTGACGCGGCGGTGGTGAGGTGGGAGTGGCTTGCTCACGCTTTGGAGTGGTGGGCAGAGTGGGCAGTGCAGGTGGTGGTGGTGGCGTGTGTGGACGCTCTTGTTTTGGGTCTAGGAGTTCTTCAACATCCTCCTCCTCACTACTGCTGGAGTGTGCAGGGGAGGGAACTCGCTGTGGTGGTAATGCCGACGTGCTAGGTTCGGCAATTACTGGTGAAGGTAGTGGTTGTGACACCACTTGAGAAGGTTGTGGGTGTGGCTCAGCACCCTGGAGGGACGGGAAGCTGCTCTCGTCGAATGTCACATCCCTGGACAATCTGACAGAGCGGGTTTGGCGGTCCCAAAGCTTATAGCCCTTAGATTCAGGCTCAAACCCAATAAGCGTGACCTCAATGGCCTTCGCATCCAATTTGCGACGCTTATCAGCAGGTACGTGCATGTACCCCTTGCATCCAAAGATGTGTAGATGTGAGACATCTGGTACTTTGCCAGAGTACCAGAGCTCATAAGGTGTGCGCCACTTAAGTGTACGGGTGGGAGAGCGGTTGTAGATGTGTACCGCAGTGCTCATAGCGTGCTCCCAGAAGCCTTTAGACATGCCAGCTGTGTGGAGCATGGCCATTGCCTTGTCCGTAATGGTGCGGTTAAACCGCTCGGCTTTCCCGTTCGACTGTGGTGAACCTGGCATCGTAAGGTGATGCTCTATCCCTCTCTGCTTGAGAATGTTCTGCACTTGGCTTGCCATGTACTCGCCTCCGCGGTCAGAGTGGAGTGCGCACAGTTTATGGGTCGTCTGGGTTTCACCCCAGGCCAAATACATCTGCAGCGCTTTCACAAACTGATCCTTCGACTTAATGAAGTACACCACTGCAAACTTAGAGTGGTCGTCTATGAAGGTGGCGGTGTATGCAGAGCCTTGCAGGGATTGAGTTTGCATAGGACCGGCTAGGTCACTGTGCACAATCTCAAATATACGGGTTGTCCTTTTGGTGGAGGACGTAGAGAAGGGTTGGCGAGTTGATTTGCCTAACTCGCACCCACGACACACACCAGTGTGCGTGGTAGAGCTGTCAATGTCCATACCTGTAGTGGCAGAGGGACCGTACGATTTGAGAGCAGCAGAGGAGATGTGTCCCATGCGCTGATGCCAGATATCAAGAGTGGTGGCAGCACTTTTGACGTGAGCATTTAGGCCAATGCTTGAAGCGTCCAACCAGTATAGGTTGTCCTCCAAGTAGCCAACAGCTACACAACTTTTGTTGACAGATATTTTAAAAGAGCCACTGTCAAAGGCCACTTCCGCACCCTTTTGTGCTAGTGCACGCGTTGACAAGAAGCGTGTTTTCACCTGTGGTAGGTGCAGCACATTGCTTAGGGTGATAGGAATGCCCTGGCTCGTAGTGAAGACGATGGAGCCTACACCAACTTGGTCGATTGTGGACTTATCCCCTAGGCGCACACTGCCTTTACATGGGGTATAGTCCTTGAAGTCAGACCGATGTGGTGTGATGTGGTGTGTGTTGAAGCGCAGAACTAACAAGCGGGGTTAATAGCAAGGAGCTAATAGACAAGTTAACTTCAGAGGAGAAGGGAACTCTGTTACAACTGCATACCTAATAGACAAGTTACTATAGAACGTCTATGAGCAAAGGTAGTTGGAGAAGTAAAGGAAAGGGAACTTACACTTCAGAGGAGAAGGGAACTCTGAAGTGTAGAGGCGAAAACAGCAGTCCTTATATACAGGACGCTTAGCTAAGAATGGTCTGTGTGCACAGGTGATCCAAACACAATACAGGTGGTCTGTGCGCCAGAGGGAGAAATGCCATTGGAGGGCAGAGAACAATAGCTGCCTAAAGCAGACAATACCGGTATCTTAACAATAGAGAACAATGAGAGTCATATATGACTCTATCAATAAAGATAAACAAAAGCGGTCCGTAAGAGTCCGGCCAAGTCCAAATTAGTCCGTAAGGGACAGATACCGTATTTAGTATATGGGATGACTCAATCATATCCCACGAGACATGTGACTTGAATCAGTCGCGTCTCAACATCCCTCCATGATAGAGGCAGTCCATTTTGTAGGTATAGGTGTTTATATAGAACCTAGAGTCGTACAGAAGTTCGGGATTGAGGTTGAAATCTTTGTGCAGATAATGTTCAATCCGAAGCGGTTTCTACACCCACTTCATGATAGTCCTGTGATAGAGGACTACTTTTTGAAGGGTGAGGATCTGTACTGTGTTGGAACAAGGTCCAACTCCTTCAGGGTTCTAAGAAGGGTTTTTCATAGCTCTCATTGTTTTTCAGAGAACATGATGTGTTTATTACAGAACAATGTGACGTCCTTGTTGATAAACCAAGGATCGACGACCATTGACTGTGTAAGAACCCTTCTTACACCATTCCTAGATCATTGACCATTTTGTCAAAGGGTTCTTTGGGCAGTGACTTAGTAAGTCCATCTGCAACCATTTCCCCTGTAGGAGTACGAATCAGGTCTATGACCTTATTTTCTACGTACTCCCTGACTACATGGTGTTTGATCAGGATATGTTTGGACCGCCTTCCAGTGACAGGGTTTAATGCTAAGTCTACAGCACCCTTGTTGTCACAGTGTAGGGGAATGGGGGAGGTGACCTCATACCCAAGTTCCCCTAGGAAGGTAGTGTACCACTGAGCTTGGTTAGAGGCCTCAGCGAGGCTCATGTACTCTGCTTCTGTGGTAGACTGTGCTATGGTCTTCTGCTTTCTGGTGCACCATGAGATGGCTCCATTGGCAAGCAAGAAGACGTAGCCTGAGGTGGAGTGCTTCTCTTCCTGATCTCCCCAGGAAGAGTCACAATAGCCATGAAGGCCAGCTCCATCAGCGTCAGTCCCTCCAGCATAGCGTATCCTGTAGTCCTTTGTTGTGTTTAGGTAGGCTAGGACATACTTGGATAGGCGTAAATGCTGGGGTGAGGGATTGGAAGCGAATTGGCTAAGGCGCGCAACAGCGAAGGATATATCAGGTCTGCTTCCTATCTGCGCATACAGCAGAGACCCAATTATCTGTTGATACTTCTTAATTTCAGAAGTAGAGGCCTGATCTTCATATTTGATCAAGTGTGCCTCGGCGCCAGAGGGAAGAGGGGTATATACTGGGTTGGAATCTAACATTCCAAAGTGCTCAATCACATCGCGGATGTAATCTGATTGGTTGATTTCCATAGTGCGGTTTGCACGATCTCTGGTGATGTTGACACCGAGATAAGATTGGATTTCACCAAGATCAGTCATCTCATATCGGTCTGATAGAGAGACTTTTAGATCATTGATCTTTGACAGAGAGCTCCCGAGTATAGTGATGTCATCTACATATAAGATCACGAATAATGTGTCACCCCCCTCTTGAAGATGATACACATATACTCCTGCATCAGAGTACGTCCGCGTGAAGCCTAGGTCACAAAGGACCCCATGGAATTGCACGTTCCATGCGCGGGAGGCTTGTTTCAGGCCATAAAGGGCCTTTTGTAACCGGCACACAAGGTGCTCGGAACCAGCTGTGACGAAACCAACAGGTTGCTCCATATAGATTTCTTCCTCCAGTTCCCCATGAAGGAATGCCGATTTGACATCCATCTGGTGAATATGCCAGTCTTCAAGCGTAGCCAGCGCAAGAAGGAGTCGTAGAGACTCGAAGCGGGCAACTGGGGAGAAAGTTTCGTCAAAGTCCACCCCCTCTAGTTGGGTGAACCCTTTTGCCACTAGCCTAGCACGAAAGCGTCCATCTGCTTTCTTTTTAAACACCCATTTGCATTTAACCACCTTCCTTCCAGCAGGAAGGGGTTCTAATCTCCAGACCTCAAGCTTGTCGAGAGCATCCAGTTCATACTGGCATGCTTCAAGCCAATCGACAGCTTGGTCAGACTCCATAGCCTGCTTAAAGGTCTGAGGGTCCCTATAGCCAGGTACCTCTGCCGTATTAAGTAGGTCCATTATTCCCAGCCTACTGCTTCCTTGCACGAATTCATCGTCCTCTTGGAGATAGCGAGGATTCGTGAATCGTACCCTAGTGCTCCGCCTTGGTCTATTAGGCGAGACCGGCTGGGTGTTCCTGGGAGATCTGGGAGTAGATCTGGGAGGAGACACTTCCCTATTGAAATTAGGGGCCGGAATAGGAGCAGCTACTGCAGCACGCCTTGTAGAGCGAGTGCGAGGGCGAGTGGGCGCAGTATTGGTAGGAGGAGGGGCTTGGGAAGGGGGAGTGTGATATATTGTCTGATCTGCCGCAGCAGGTGAGGTGTTGGGGGGTGTGCTAGGCTGTTGTTGAGGTTCTGCGGGCACCTGAATAGGTGGGAGTACAAAGACTGGTGTAGGTTCCGCAGGGGCAACAGCTGGTGTAGGCGGGCTAGGCACTACAAAAAAGATCTCACCGCCGGCAGCGCCTCTTTCGAGTTCACCAGACACGGGAGGGGAAGGAATTTGAGAGTGACGAGCCAGATCACTCAGGGATGGGAAGGTGCTTTCGTCAAATGTAACATCTCGTGAAGAGACGAAGCACCGGCTATGTCTATCCCAGAGTTTGTAACCCTTTGATAAGGGTTTATAGCCCACAAACACGGCTTCCTTTGCTTTAGGATCTAATTTGCGCCGGTTGTGTTCGGGTACATGATAGTAGGCTTTGCAGCCAAATACTCTAAAGTAAGAGACATCTGGGACTGTACCATCCCAGAGCTCCAGCGGAGTTTTCCACTGATTAGAACGAGTGGGGGTGCGATTGTAGATTTGCACAGCAGTTTGGACTGCTTGTTCCCAAAAGCCAAGGCTAAGGCCTGCATGATGAAGCATGCTAGTGCCTTTTTCCATAACTGTACGGTTAAAACGCTCGGCTCTCCCATTCTGTTGTGGAGAATGAGGCATTGTAAGAGTATGCTCAATTCCAGCTTCCAAAAGTATGCGCTTTAAGTCATTATTGACGTATTCGCCACCACGATCCGAGTGTAAGGTTTTGATGGGCTTATTTAGTTGTTTTTCAGCCCATGCCTTGTAGTGTATGAAGGCGTCCTTAAACTGATCTTTTGATTTCATGAAGACGACGACTGCTGCTTTGGAGTAGTCGTCTATGAACGTGGCGAAGTACTTGTTTCCTTGTATTGATTGGCTCTGCATGGGGCCAACAAGGTCACTGTGAATGACTTCAAGGGGTTTTTGTGCGCGTTTTGTGGAAGGGGGGAATGGAAGACGTGTAGATTTGCCGGTTTCACACCCATGGCAGAGTGTACTGTCTTCAGGTGAATTGTTTATATTGAGTCCTTTTACCGACTCTTGAGCATATCTCTTTAGCGCGTTTTTGGACATATGTCCCATGCGCTGATGCCAGACATCAAGGCTGGCAGATGCAGGTGCCCGGACTGTATTTATGTGATGTCCGTCGAGCCAGTATAGGCCTGTAGCCTTGTGTCCTTCCGCAATGGTCTCCTCATTGAATCTTATAGAGAAAGATGTAGCGTCAAAGCTGATGATTGCACCTTTATCTGTTAGGGCAGGTGCGGATAGTATGCGCGAGTGCGTGTTGGGGAGGTGCAGCACATTAGATATTTTGAGGTTATAACCTCTGTTGGTTCGGATTGTGACCGTGCCAGTGCCAACGCTCTTGAGTAGAGAGTTGTCACCAAGAAGCACTTCTACTCCTTCGTGGGGTGTATAGGAGTCGTAGTCTTCAAGGTGTGGTGTAAAGTGTGCTGATGCTCCACTATCCATCATCCATCTTGTCGCTTTCTGAGTGTTTTTGGCACTCATCATGTAAAGGGAGACCTGAGGTACCTCATGTACCTCTTCTATTTTGCCAGAGCCGTTAACTATTGTAAATAATCGACTCTTTGGTACAGGTATGCTATTGGCCGCAGCAAACCTATTTCCCGGAAGTGAGTCCGGGGCCTCAGTCATGGTGTTCTGGGCAGCTTTCCCTCGTTGCCCAGCCCTCCCTTTTTTGGCGTTTTCCTGGTCCCGTTTGAGTTTATAGCAGTCTGGCTTTTTATGGCCAGGCTTTTTGCAGTAGTGGCAGATTATATCCGAAGATACAGAGCTGCCCGATGCCTGCGACACATGATCGTGTGGAGGCGAGTTTTTCTTGACGGGGGCTATCTTGTTATAAGATGCCGGGGGACCAGCGATACGTGATTCCTCATTGATGAACCTGTTAATTAGGTCCTGAGGTTGTAGGTTGGCAGGGGGGCCAGAGGCGAGGATGGTTCCTGCTATGGTGCTGTAGGAGGGAGGTAGCGCGTCTAAAAGTATGAAGGACATTTGCATGTCCGAGACGGGCATCCCTTGCTCCACAAGGGTGTTCCTCGCGTCCAGCATTTTCTGGAGTTGAGGTTGGAAGGGGCTACCTTCCTGAAGCTTGGTATTGGCCAAGCCCACCCATAGGTTGAAGGTGGCCATGGAGCCAACCTGTCCATAGAGGTGATCTAGATGCATGAACTTGTCATGGACGCTTGGAAACAGCGCCTCTGATACAATGCCGGAGAGAACCTCCGCGGTGACTGAGAGATACAGGAGGCCTGTAATGACCTCCTCCTGCTTTTCCCATAGGGCCAAAATGGCCAGTCCTTCGTCTGTGGGCCCAACTGGGGCGCCCACGACTCCTGCAGCCAGAGTGGGATGTTGGGGGACATGAGCTGGGTTGGAGTGGGTGAGGTGCCTTCTCACTCCGTTCATCAGCATGAGCGACGTGAAGGTCGCTCCCCATGTCTGCCAGTTTGTCCCATCCAATTTTGAAAGGACGAGGGTAGGTGGGAAAGAGAGGTAGAACGAGGGCGAAGCCATTTGAGATGTTTATAAAGTCTGGTTCCGAGGAGCAGTCAGAACCAGCCCAGATCTTGTTTAAGGAAAGTAGGTGTCCAGCCATAGGAGCGCTATAACTCCATAACACAGTAAGGTGTCATGCCTCAAGTTTGTGCGACTTTGGAAGTATTATGGTAGTGGACTCGTTTTGATGATGGCTGCCTTATGCTGTGATCTTCTGAGACCCTGAGAGGGTAAGTGGTCATATCATACAGCTTTATCAGGGTCTAGCAAGAAGGGCTCATAGAAGCATTGTCCGGCGAAGGACGCTTCAAGGCCATCTCTAACCTTTAGGGCCAAGTAGACTGGGGCCACTAAGATGCACAGTAAAGGGTAGTACCCTAGAGAGGAGCCAACAGCGAATTCCAGAGACAATGATAGGGATCAACTCCCATAACAATTGTGACTGTCGTCTGTGGAGTCTCTAGAACAGACCATTAAGGGTCTTGGTACTAAGCAACTAGACTAGTGATACATGCCATGCAGCGAATCCTGCACAAAGGGAGCGAATACTTCTCCTGGCAGAGGTCTAGTCATAGCTACTGTGTAAATACCATTTATCGTATAGTAGCGTTTCCTAGTTGTGTCAGAGGGAAGGACTTCTGGGTTTGACTATTAACCAGGCCTTCACACCCCTTAAAGTGACCCAGGTATTAACCGAGTATCACCCAACCATTAGAAAGGCCTATAGCCGCAAGGGTTTTCCCCTATTGGCCTATGAAATCACTTCCGGACGAAGACCGGGTATAGAATATATACTAAGATAGTGCGCACAGAGGAGTTTAAGGTCATAAAGGACCTTTCACGAGAACCTCCTTAAGAGGCTAGCCAAAATGGCCCATGACAGAGTCATGGTGGACGAGAAAGGATGTGTCGTGATAAAAGGGGATAGAGGATGCTCACTGAAGATGTGGAGGACGACAAAGAATATGTGGTCGGCTGAGAGAGCAAGGTGACACAAGAGTAGATCTGTAGGTATAACGCAAGTTAGTTATTAGGCGTCAGGGCCCATAACCTGTTGAAGCGCAGAACTAACAAGCGGGGTTAATAGCAAGGAGCTAATAGACAAGTTAACTTCAGAGGAGAAGGGAACTCTGTTACAACTGCATACCTAATAGACAAGTTACTATAGAACGTCTATGAGCAAAGGTAGTTGGAGAAGTAAAGGAAAGGGAACTTACACTTCAGAGGAGAAGGGAACTCTGAAGTGTAGAGGTGAAAACAGCAGTCCTTATATACAGGACGCTTAGCTAAGAATGGTCTGTGTGCACAGGTGATCCAAACACAATACAGGTGGTCTGTGCGCCAGAGGGAGAAATGCCATTGGAGGGCAGAGAACAATAGCTGCCTAAAGCAGACAATACCGGTATCTTAACAATAGAGAACAATGAGAGTCATATATGACTCTATCAATAAAGATAAACAAAAGCGGTCCGTAAGAGTCCGGCCAAGTCCAAATTAGTCCGTAAGGGACAGATACCGTATTTAGTATATGGGATGACTCAATCATATCCCACGAGACATGTGACTTGAATCAGTCGCGTCTCAACAGTGTGTTGCACCACTGTCCATCATCCAACACACACGCGAGACAGCATACAAGGCAACTCCAACTGTATTTGCGGCCCAATCAATGGCCGGTTCATCACTGATCTCCTTAATGGAGGCGGTGGTAGGTACGAGTACATGAGAGTTGGCAGCCTTGTTGCCAGTGTCCTTCAACTTCCCTGCAGCTTCATCCTTCTTCCTCTGCCTGCAGTCAGGCTTGATATGCCCCTTTTTGTTACAGTAGTGGCACGTAAGCTGAGAGTGATCCTTCTTCTTACGGGCACCACCACTAGGCTTGATAGGGGCAGCCTTATTGAGTGAGGAACCAGAGGGGCCAGAGCGGCGCGCCTCCTCCGAAACAATGCGCGCAATTATTTCAGCGTGCTTGAGCTTGGAGGGTGCGCCACTGGCAAGGATGGTGGATGCCAGAACCTCATAGGAGGCTGGCAGGGCGTGGAGGAGTATGAGACAGAATTGGGTGTCAGTGACACCCATCTGTGCGTTGGTGAGGCCGACCCGCAGCTCATTGAGTTTGGCCAATTGTGAGGCCATGGGCGCGGAGTCGTCGAGGCAGGCTTGAGTTAACTGGATCCACAAGTTAAAGATGGTGGTGCTGCCCGAAGCACCAGCATACACATCCTTCAGCTTGTCCCACTTCGCAGCGAAGGTGGGATAGGCATATGGGTCGGCAACGAGGGAGTAGACGTCTGGTTTAAGATATAGGCGGAGGTACACCTTGGATCGACGCTGGATGGATTCCCATTCTTCAGGGGAGACTCCAGTGGGCGGGGTATGATAGGTGAACACATCCTCAGCTTCATGTAGAGTGAGGATGGCCTCAAGTGTCCCAGACCATTCGTTCCAGTGAGTCCCATCAAATTGCTCGAGGCGAATGCCAGAAGGCATGCCGAAGGTTGTGGAGTATGCATTGGCAATGCGTGTAGAGGGTGTGGACCCAGAAGTGATTGGGGGCAGGCCGGTTGAGGCACCTGCCGTGGCTCCTGCAGCCGCACCAGTGGTGGCAACACCGGTGGGCGAGGCAGCGCGAGAAGAGGTGGCAGACATGGGGATGATTTATCTGTCGCCGAGGAGCAGTCAGCGACAGTGCTTCTAACAGTTTGCAAGATATGATGGGGATACCACTCCTGTCTGTGAATCTGTAAGGCCAGAATGCTAACGCGTCCTGCCTCCTGTGGTATGCCAGTGATACAAGGGCTAGGCCCAGGATGGAAGATCCCTTTGCCATACTAGGAGCCAGCTGCCAGCCAGGATGTGTCTAGGACACGGCTCACTAGTTTGCATCAGGGGGATATGGAATGAATGCTTTCAGAGCCCAAGGCTGTCTACCTCAGCCTCCTCGGCCTATTGGTTGCCTCATCGCCACAAGTGGCTTTACTGAATCCTTTCCCATTGCCGCTACAAGGCAGGTATCTGGTTGCAGAACACCATAGTGGTGAACACCCCCCAGAGTCTGAACCAGGTTTTACACTCCCATGGTGAGGAGATCCTGCGCCCAGTGTGGAGCACCAGAGACAGCTGGCGCTAAGCTCCACAATACACAGCCCAGTGGGCCATGCACACCTGGATATGTATTAAGGGGCTACCAGATCCAATCTCCTTGCGCATAGCGCAGGGGCTAGGAAAACAGTAGGGGTGAAAGTAGGACTACTGGGCAGTACATGGACAGGAGGTTCCTCAGCAGAGACCACTGGCGCCCCAGTGTCTACTGCCTTGGGCAAGGCTGGTGAGGCCCCAGACAGACCTTAGCCTGGTGTGTGATCCTAAGAACACAGTGACCAGCCAAGTGGAGTGGCTAGGGCACCAGGGCCCATAACCTGATGAACAGCGCACATGAAGGGATCATACTCACAGTGAACTGGTGACTGTGGTGAGATATGAAGGTGAGCTTGAAGCAGCAACAGAGAGATTTTGCAAGTAAAGCAGAGGTAGTGTCTGGCACACAACAGATGAGAACTGATATTTATACAAGAGAGAGAAACATACCTGGCACACAACAGATGAGAACTGATGTGGACCAGGAGCGTACAAGCTGCACTACTTATACAAAATACAGAGTGACGGTGGTAACATGGCGTCACAGTAAGTACAAGGGACATTGTTCTACAGATGGACAAAGGAATGGACGTTCTGAGAACAAGGGACAAAGAGGAACAAGGAGAATCTAGACTAATGATATCATACTGACATCATAATAAGGATAGAACAAAGGGAAACTACAAGGGCGTTGAGTACAACGCAAAGTCCGGATCCTATGATGTCATAGTGTACAGTGATGTCATAGATTAAGGGAATACAACAAGTCCGAGATTGTGTGATCATAATAATCTAATCTACATAAGTCCTGTATATCTTATCTATAGCAGTCCATATCTGATTGTCCTTTGAGCCGCTAAGTGCGCAAGGGTCACTTATCAACAGTGGACCTGCAATCCACAGGGTTTGATGCCCAGTCAGAATCTGCGCACACAAATAATGTTACGTTTCGGTTTGATCAGTGCCTCGGGCCGGGAAGTGGACACTGACGCGTCGACTATGACATCGCCGTCAGCAGAATATCATCATGGACTTGTAGGATCAGTCAGCCAGGTAAGCTCCGGCACATGTGATTGTACGATAGCGGACTGGATCTTGTAATGACTCAATGTGACTCATACTAGGATAGCTGTACTAGGGTTCACGGTACTTACGCTATTGGCTAGTAGTATTCAAGTGGCGCTTCAAAGCCCGTGCATATCTGTATAAGTAGAGTAGCGCAAAGACCAAGAATGGCATCTTGGTCTTCTTCCAATACCACCACAGTCTACTTGTCTTTGCTAAGAGGTCTCCCCTCTTAAGTGAGTCGTCCGGCATATCCCCTTAGACCAGGGATCCCCGTGACTTATTACCTGTCCCTTTGCAGATCAGTGGACTTCCCTCCAGACGTCGCGGCTTACCAAGTACATCTATATCGCAACGAATGCGTGGCCGCCCCGTATCACTCCTTCTTCATACTCGACAGCACTTCTTGGGCCAGTGCCAAGTACATCGATAGGATCCCTCCAGGAGTCATTCAACTAGAAGACCTTCACGCTTACTTTGGGAGAGACAAAAGCCTTCAGCCTCATCCCGCCTTCTACCCAGAGACTTTCACTAACCACAATTTCCAACTTTCAAGGATCGCCACCAAGCAAGAAGCCTAAGTCAGGCAAGCGTCTGTGGTAGACACCACAAATAAACCCTTATTTGAGTGGCCACTGTACACCAGTGCGTAATCTGTAGTGCCTGCAAGATAGCGGCATATGTGCAGTGCACGATTCAAGTGGTCTTGTGAGGGGCTCACAGCGTGCTGTGCCATCTTAGTTACAGCAAATGCAATGTCTGGGCGTGTGCCCAGCATGATATACATGAGCAAACCGATGATCTGCTGGTATTGGGTGTGCAGTGTAGTGTCCACAGTGTCTGTGTTTGGTAGGGGGTGATATCCCTGAGGCAGTGGTGTCGCTGCGTACTTAGTGTTCGTCATTCCAAAGCGCTGCAGCACTTTATTGAGGTAGACAGTCTGATCAATGCAGATGTTGCCATCCTTCTTAAGTATGCGCATGCGCAGGAACTCCTTTGCTTTGCCGAGGTCACGACACTCCCATTTGCGCATAAAGGCATCTTTCAGTGTGTTCACAAGTGTCTTGTCGCTGCCCATGATGAGTGCGTCGTCTACATACACTATGACCACTACTGTAGAGCCTTTGGACGTGTGCACAAACAGTCCAGAGTCTGAGAGGAGGTGTTTACAGCCAATGTCACCCATGGATTTGTCCAGCGCTTGCCACCATGTGAGAGCTGCTTGCTTAAGTCCATAGAGTGCATGCTTAAGTGTAATGCCACCACAGGGGCGTTAAGTACGGCGTGTACTTCAGCAAGTCAACAGGATCGGATAAGCCTGAGTCAATAAGGACTCAGTTCGGTGGTGAACAAGTATCACTTGGTCTCCCAGGGACACAAGGATAATAGCGGAGATCAAGGCTCAAGCAAAGAGGCGAGTGAAAGCAAGGACTCAAGCGCAACGGCGAGTCAAGATTAGTTCGTGAGGCAAGAACAATGTGGTATTACACAAGAAGTCAAGTCTACTGTACAAGCTAGGTAGGGCGTGACTTATATACTAATACAGGATGTTTGGCCAGGCCAAACACATGACGCCAGACTGACACCTTGCGCTAAAAGGAGTACAAGGGGGTGTACCATATCGAGAGTTATGAAGACACGCGGGCTTGCGTGTGTCCCAGATTAGCTTGGAAAGGCATAGTGGTTTTCGATGGCGCAAACCGCCGGTCGAAAGGAGTTGGGCGCAAGCGGAATGAAGCAAAATGGTCAGACGCGTGACAAATGAGAACTCCGCAGAAACCACATATCGTACAGTAGCTGATGGGACAAGTCGAGACGCACACAACAAGAAGCAGAAATCGTAACATTACCCCCCTGTCAGATTCGAGGTCGCCACGACTTTGACTAGTCGATGACGATGCAGGAACATATGCATTCCCCGCTCCCCACACTCCCTGCACTGCTCATACTGAGGGCAGTGGATCTCCGCGTGTCACGCGTCGTAGCGCAGACACTTCCCACACCACCAGGGGCGGTCGTCAGGGTCAATGTAGGCCAGCGACATGGGGGAGATGCGACGGATGAGGCATATGTCGTACTGGTGGGTGCGACTTCCACACCACTGACACGGCTGCTTGGCCCTCCGCTGAGGACACTGCACGATCAGATGGTCCATGGACTTGCATTGGAAGCACTTGCGGGGGCGTCTGCTACCTTTGCCCTGAAGGTGTGGCATCTCGCAGGGCCCTCCGGTGCATGGAGGGATGGGAATAGAATCAGGCGTGGGGCAAGGACGTATGAACTTGGCTTGGAGCTCGTCATACTTTTCGGATATCAATGGTATCGCACGCACGTACTGCAACCGCTTCCGTATGCTTGCGAGGTCCATATCCATATGGAAGTGGTTGTGTGTGAGGTCTGTCTCCATCCGTCGAAGCTCAGACTCTTGTGCAGTAATCGTGTCCTTCCGTAGTAAGCAATCTCAGAGGCGCGCTATGTCTGCGTGGAGGCGAACATCACGTAACTCTGTCAAGACCTCGTTGACACATATAGCTCGTGGGTCGTGTGGATGAAACATGGTGAGCTGCTGATCCGTGATGTGCTGGGGCAGCTGTCCCTCATACACCCCTCGCAGATAGACCGACTGTATGTAACATGGGTGCCCTCTACCCATGGTCCCTATGACCTCTCGGTAATCTTTGCGATAATAGATGAAGCGCGCGATTTGCTTCAGGTATCCAGTGTAACGTTCCACCGGACGTTCTTCTTGTACTGCAGACAAGGCTACCAGGACGACCTAGCGATCACCAGATATGTTGAAGTCACGTACTCGATTTTCTACTAGCTCGCAAATGAGTCGTAGTAATGTTCCCCAAAGGATGCAAAGGGAGGTGAAGAGAGTGAGCTGAAGTAGATGTGGCAAAGATAGTCGGCAAGACAGCGTGACTTAGGAGATGATGCAGCACGTTTCTTGAACGGCAATAGTAGAGCGGAAAGGAATGGATGTGAGGCCTTATGGCGATTCACCAGCTAAGGACTAGGAGTTGACAACCAAAGTCTATTCAGCACTTGACTGGCAAGACAGCGCAGAAGAGGCAAGACGTTTGGGTGGTATAATCCAAGAAGTCAAGCTTAGGTCTTCAGTGACCATAAGCCAGAGCCTATATACATGTCCAAGGAGGTTTGAACCCCAGCTTGGAACTCCGAAACCCTAATATCCGGATCCTAGGAATGAGTCACAACGAGTCAGAGATAAGCGATCGACCAATGGCAGTAAGGCACAAAGGTATGAGTTAGAGATAATCATTCGCAGCTGTATGAGCGCTGCTTCCATCCAATCAGAGCACGAACGTTGTATAGTACATCAGAATCAAGGCACAATCGATCAGGCACATACGAGTCATCACAAACACGAGGCATTCGAGACCGGTCCAGGCGCAAGCTCATCTGGACCCTTCTGGTGCAAGTCTAGCCAGGTCACGTGCCAGGGTCACGTGACGGGCACTTGATGTAAGATCACGTGATCCTACTCCCAATATTCTTGAGCGTTTCCAAGGTAGGCGGGAAGGTCACGTGACTTAGCTGGTTTCTGGGCGTGCTCAGCCACAAGTCTCATAACTTCAATCTCTTCTTCGGCATATTCAGCACGTGATCGCTTCACAGCAGTGTTCCGAGGTCTTGCAGGGGTGTTTGGGGAACCAGTTATGGGCGAAACCGTAACATCCAGCCTCTCCAATCTTCAGCAGGAAGTACAGATAAGAGAGGTCAGGGTCATTGCAAAGGAAGGGAAGTCCTGGGTCTGTGGCATCTTCTCCTGTCTCTTCATCGTCAATGAATGCGTAGGTAGGATCAGGCTCAACAAGGCGGGGTTGTATAATGGGTGTGGCTACGTGGTCAACGCCAGGGGGGAACGGGGGGAGTGGTATGTGTTCGAGAGGTGGTGGTGGAGTGTGTTGTTGTGGTTCAGGGGGAGTGGGGATGATGGGAATGTATATCATGACAGGGGTGTCAATGGGTGGGGCGGTTAGGGTGAGCAACAAGGTAGCTGCCTCTTCCTGTGCGAGGCGATCAAGAGCAGGAGCGATCAAGGACAAGATCGGGGGGTCTGGACTAGGGACTACAGAATACGGCGTACAACCCTCTGGTTGCGAGGGGACACCCTGGTCCTGTGAGGGTACGGTTAGCTGCTCGAGTATGATTTGCGCTGGTGGGCGCGAGGGTATTTTAGAGACGATGGGAGTGGATGTCATTGTGGTAGTGGTAGTGGGAAGAGGGAAGTGGCGTTCAAGTTTGTTGGGCGTTGTCTTATATCTTTCGTCCAGCCCCTTCGGCAGTAGGGTTATGCCGATAGAAGTTGGCGATAAGGTCAGGTGCGTGTCGAACATTCTCGAGTGGTTCCCACGAACTATCGCTCACGGGAAACCCCTTCCACTGAACTAGGAATTGGAGCTTACGCCCTCGGCCATAAATCCTTGATCCGAGGATTTGCTCCACTTCGAACACTTCTTCTCCATCGATAAGGTCAGGTGGGGGTCATGTGAAGTTTATCCCATGCAGTTCCGTCTCCTTATATGGGGTGAGGAGGTTGGCGTGGAACACGGGGTGGATCTTCCATGACTTCAGGAGTTCTAATTCGTAAGAGACCGCGGAGAGGGCCTTCTTAATGCAGAAAGGTCCGTGGCATTTAGGGGCTAGTTTGGCTGTGGGGTAGAACGTTTTGAGGTTCGTCCCCTCTAACCATACTTGCGCTCCTTCTTGGTAGGGAATAAAGCGAGTGCGCCCTCACCTCATCATGAGTTCTTGGGCATGCTTGATGCAATCCTGTGCATGCTGTTGGAAGTTGCCCATATCTTCTAAGCGCTGATTGACGGATGGGGAGGTCGTTGGTTTTGGGATCCAAGTGGTGCGTGGTTCCCATCCCATGATGAGTGAAAAGGGGGAGTGTTTCGTCGTTGCATTGGGCCATGCGTTACGTACGAACTATGCTACGGGGAGGGCCTCTGCCCAGTTGTCCTGTTGCACATTGCTCCAATGTCGTAGGTATTGTTCCAGCCATTGGTTGGTTCATTCTGACTGTCCATCTGTTTGGGGATGATATGCCGATGAAATATTCTGCCTAATTCTGAGAACTCGGCAGAGTTGTGTCATAAATGCGGACGTAAATCGAGGGTCTCGATCGGTGATCAGTTTTTGGGGTATGCCGTAATGGGGGTAGATGTGACGGAGGTATAGCCTGGCTACGCCCTCTGCGGTGATCGTTTCGTTGCACGGGATGAAGATGGCCGCCTTGGAGCAGTCGTGGTCAGTAATGGTGAGGATTGAGTCATATCCCTGCGATAACGGTAGTTTCGTGATGAAGTCCATAGCTACGACTTCGAACAGTTCTGCTTCCATGTCGGTTGTGATAGGGAATAGGTGTGGTTTTTGTCGGTGGGGGTTGATTTTGTTGGCTTGGCATGTGGCGCAACCCTTGACGTACTCTTCAACGTCTTTGCACATATTGGGCCACCAGTAGTCTCGTCGTAAAAGCTCATAGGTGTTTGCGATTCCAGGGTGTCCCATGGCTGGTGTGTCGTGGAAAAAGGTGATTACCCCCTGCTTATGATCGTTGTCCCTGACAACGACAAGGGCGTCTCCTTTCCACCATAACCCTTCGTGCTTTTTTAGGCTGTGCGGTTTGATCCATCATAGTACCTGTGCTTCATCAAGGTTTTGCGCAATCTGGGTCCAGATGTCCATGTCGTGCATTGACATCTCGGTAGTCCAGATGAAGCGGTCCACAGGGAGAACCGTGACGTTGTTGTTGTCTTCATTGCCTGGTGCATAGTCTGCTCGCCAGGATAGGGCATCTGCGCAACCATTTTTGACGCCGGGCACGTGCTTCAATACGAAGTCGTATTCTGACAACTCTAGAAACTCGCGTGCTACTTGTCAGCTGATTTTTCGCGGTTCCTTCCAATACTGAAGGTTGGCGTGGTTGGTGTGTATGATGATTTTATGGGGTGAGCCAACGAGGTACGTGCGCCAGGCACGGAGAGCTTTGACTACTGCAAGTAGCTCTCTGTCGTAAATGTCGTAGTTCCGCTCAGCTTGGGACAATGATTCTGAGTGGAATGCTACTGGGTGGAGTTTTTGGTCTTCTCCAAGCTGATTGAGCACCGCGCCAATGGCAACATTGGATGTGTCTACTTCTAACTCAAATGGTTTTGTCAGTTGGGGGAGAGGAGAACTGGTTCCCGACATATTTGGTCTTTGACACGTTCGAACGCCTTCTGTTGCTCTGCTCCCCAGTGCCACGGGGTGTCCTTTTTTGTGAGATTGTGGAGGGGGCGTGCGAGGGACGAGAACCCTTTGATGAATCGACGGTAGAAGTTACAGAAACCGATAAAGGCACGTACTTCCTTGAGGTTTCTTGGGGGTTGCCATTCGCAGATTCCTCGTACTTTTACGGGGTCCATCTGCAGCTTCCCATGTCCGATGATAAGTCCAAGGTACTCTGTTTTGCACACCTCAAACTCGCACTTCTCCGGTTTGATGTAGAGGTCATTTTCTGCGCAGATGGTCAGAACCTGGTGGACTCTTTCTCGATGTTGTTCGAGGTCGTCGATGGTTGCGATGAGGATATCGTCCATGTATACGATCACCTCGTTCGTCAGTATTGGTCCTCGAAATGTGAAGTCCATCATCGCTTGGAAGGTTGCTGGGGAGTTCATGAGGCCGAAGTACATTACGAGTGGTTCGAAGGTTCCCTTATTCGTTTTAAAGGCAGCCTTCCACTTGTGTCCTTCGTCTATGCAGATGTTGTTATACCCCCAGCGGATATCCAGTTTCGTGAAGAGTCGCGCGTCACAGATTTTATCAATGAGTTTGGGGATGAGGGGTAGCGGGTAATGGTTCCAAACCGTGACCTCGTTCAACCATCGGTAGTCTTGTACGGGTCTGAGTTTGCCGTCTTTCTTTTTTATGAAGAAAAAGGGTGAAACATATGGGGACTTCGATTGTCAGATGTACCCCCTTTCTAACTGTTCGGCAAGGAAGGTATCGAGAGCCTTATCTTCCTCCTGTGTCAACGGGTACACTTTGCAGTCCATCGTCGTGGGTGAATTGGGTGTCAGGTCAATGGCATGATCCCATGGTCGCTTTGGCGGGAAGCGATGTGACGCTTCCTCATCGAACACCTTGCGATATCACCTGTACTCTGGCGGGACCATTTCTTCAAAGGTTCGCACCTCTCGTTTGGCTGCTTCTTGCTGTGCTAGTTCTGACGCCGTTGTGGTCTTTCACAGCAACGCGACACATGGCTCTCGCTCATCGTCTGCAATCTGCTCCCATGCCTCCTCATTGAGTTGATACGTCTCCAACGCTTGTATGGATGCTTCTACAGGCGTGGCTTCGTCCGATGACTGGAGGCTGGATACAACCACTGGTTGGAACTCCTCATCCAGCATCGCTTCACCCCACTTCACAAGTGGTTCGAACACCGAGAACCATGGATAGCCTAGTATAACTTTGTCCCTTCCTAAGTTTGTTACTAGGAAGCGAAGTGTCTTGGTGTCGTTCCCGGTTCGGACGTTCAGGTCGGTGTATTGGGTGATGGCCCCATCTTGGTTGTGAGTCCCGTCCACATTCCAGATGCATATCGGTTGTGTGACGTCACGTGTTCTGATCTGCAGCCGCTTCAGTAGCGAGGTGCAGATGAAATTGTCTGTTGCTCCTGAATCCAGGAGTACTTGTCGTTCGGCTGTTGCGTGTGCAGATTTAAAGAGAACTGGGATTCGCATAGATCGATATCTGCTATGGTACACGTTTACATTGAGTGCTCTAGCCCAGGCCGTCGGGTTCAAGCATCGAGAAAATCCTCTTTTGCGAACAGCTTCTCCACCATAAGGTCTCGCACCTCTTGAGGCTGCGCTTTCATCACAGCGATCTGTGCTTCAGCCTGTTCTTCCGTCGAAAGTATGTGGTTAGATTGTATGGCGACTGTAGTGACGGCGGGAGGCTGATACGGACGGGGAAGTAGGGACAGGAGTTGATTGGGTGGTCATGGAGGAAGTAGCAATTTGAGCGCCCTTTTGTGGGCAGTTACGCGAGATGTGCCCCATAGCACGGCATCTAAAGCAGCGCCCCTCCTTTTGAAGTTGGATGCGGTCAGCGTCAGTGAGAGCCACGGAGGCTCGGGCATGTCCAACATCCATGGCGTACAGGTCACGGTTCTTGTTGAGGGCCTGTACCCACTGATCGCAGCTATGCCCTCCTTTCTTTTGGCGTGGGGTTCAGTTCTTGCCGAGTCGGTCCTTCAGAACCAGGTATTCAGCCTGCTGTAACTGAGCAGCTCGCTTCCAATCCTCCCACATAACAGGGTGTTGGAAGCGAATGGCATTAATCACTAACTGGTTTGGAAGTCCATCTTGGAATAATTCCAACGTTGTGGCTTCGTCTGGACCATACCCGGCTTTTGTTGTCAAGTTGTCAAACTGGGCGATGTAAGAGTTGATATCTTCCCCCTTCATCGCCAGGGTTTGCAAGGCCTTGCGAGCCTTCATTTGCTCTGCAGTGTCAGTGTATGCCTGCAGAAATCGAGTTTCTACCTCGTTCCAGAGGTTATTTTGGGTTCGCAGGACTCCTGCTGCTACCTGATCATCGAGCCACCTCATCTGCTCATCGACCCAATCGTCGACGAGTGGCCCTTGGATGTAAGAGAGGAAGGCCATGGCCCGTTGTCCAGGTATCGCAAGCAGGTCTACTGTCAGGTTCATTCCGCAATACAATTTGAAGGCACGTAAGAAGGCCTTGCTCTTTTCTCAGTTTCCGTCGAACTCTGGCGGGGGGTTTCCTCCTAGGCAACCATTGCTGCCGGGAGGTGGCACGGATCCTCTGGCCGGTGCCGGTCCATCGCCACTGCCACCGCCACCGCCACCGCCACCGCCACCGCCACCGCCACTGCCACTGCCACTGCCAGCGGGGGTTCCTCCGGCAGGTGCTCCACTTCCGCTAGGTACTCCTCCTCCACTTGTGAGGGTGGTGCTTGCGGATGCTTGTCCTTGTTGGGCCATTGCGTAAGACGGAAATGCTGAAGACGGGAGGTTGGTCATTGGTATGGATACACTTGGGGATGGGGTATCAGAAGGATCAATGTTAATGCCTGAAGGATTGGATGTCACGGTACGCGGGATACGGACTCTTACTATACGGACATGACCCCTTAGTAAGTAGTAATGTGTCATGGACTTAGCACATCAGTCAGCGGTCGCAGTATCACATGCTAGATACGATGACTCATTTCTAGTAGTAGTTGTAGTAGGGTTCGAGCTACTTACGCTACTCGTCTCGGCTTTCAAGAGGAGCTTTAAAGCGCCCTCTCACATGTATAAATAGTGGCTCGATAAGACCAAGATAAGCCATCTTGGTCTTCTTCAATCACCACCTTCTTCTCGTCTCACTCATAAAGTGTTCGCTTGCCCCTCCGTGCAAGTCGTCTTCACCTGTCGGAATACCTAGTGGCACGACTTGCCCTAGTGTGCGTTAGGATCACGTGCCGACTAAGCGCCGTGTATCTCGTGACCAGGTCACGTGACTTCAAGAAGAAGATATTTCGCTAAGTCGTAAACGCCCTTTCGAAGTCCAAGTCGGACTGACGCCAGTGGTGGCGTTACATTAAGACCAAGATCTACCCATCGTGGCGTTTACAACTCGAGACCAGTGGAGAAACTTTCAAGCCTACTCCCTTGAACGAAGGGGAGATCGCAACGTCCCAGTACAATTCCTAGGAGCGGCCAGGTGGAGAGAATATAGAGGGGAAACAGGATACTTCGTCGACTTTGCATCGGGCCCAACCCGATACCGACCTGTTGAGTTCAACTTCGACCATCTGTGTTGGGTCGAAATCACTTGGAACCCCGTAGATAACCGCTACGACGCAATACGACCCGCAGGAAGAAACTACAACTGCGACGTCGACTCAAGAAACCTACCCACACGTGCAGAGTGGGGACGTATAGACGGACAACCGGAAGAGGAACCAAGCACCTCCGAGCCTAGAACCCCCACGCCATCAGAAACTAGCGGAGACGACGAAGAGACAAACGACGAAGAATCAGAGGTCGGGGACATAATACAAACAGCTGAGTCCCTACGAATAAACGAACCAGAAAACATCGAAGTACACCCCCCCGCAGGAATGGCCACCGCGACGATTACCGAAGTCGATACGGCTGTCGAAGAAGCCCGAAGAATTACTGAAGAAGCCGAAGCATACCTACGCCCCATCAATCCCACGACCGGGCACCGCATGACAGCCGATGACGCCGCCATATTCAGAGCAGTAGGACCGGACGTACCCGACCCACCACCAGGAGCAGGAGGACCAGCGCCACCAAGAAGACCCGGGAGAAACTTTGGTCAGGGACCGCCAGGAGGTGGAAGACCACCACACGGAGGAAGGCAACCCCAGTTTGGAGGAGGAGGCGGAGGAGATCCCTTCGGAGGAGGACCACCACCGCCACCACCAGCTGCAGGACCCGCCCCGGGAGCACCACATGGAGCAGACAAACTCGTAGGAGAGCCCCCAAGCATATTCGATGGAAACCGAGATGAGTACGAGTCGTTCCTCACGCAGTGGCACATTTACTGGGGGCAAAACTCAGAAGCACCAATCATGACCAACGTCTATCGATGATGCCTGCTGTTCCTGGGATTCGTCAAAGGACCATGAGTATCTAATTGGACGCTCGGATTCCTCCAATGGCTCAACAACGAACTGCACCACGGACGCAACAGATACGACCCATTTCTATGGGATACATTAACAGCGGGATTCTCCGACCGCTTCTCGAACGTCCTAGAACAGGAGCAAGCACAAGCAACCCTAGCAAAAGGGTTCAAAATGATTGGGGACGACATCGATTCGTACGTCACCAACTTCGAACAACTAGCACGGAAGGCTGACTACCGCCTCAACGACCGCCAAACGCTGGACCGATTTACGGCGGGCCTTCCGAAAGCCCTTTTCACAAAAATATACAAGTTGGATGACCCTCAAACCTTCGACGAATGGAAGGAAGCAGCGCTGCGACGACAAAAACAATACATCCACTTACGCGCTCGACTAGGACTCAACACAACACCCCGCAACGCACCGCCACCACGACCACAGCAAAACCGCGGATACACCCCACAGTGGGCGCCGCCCAGACCCCAGCCACCACGATACGACCCAAATGCCATGGATACATCAGCAGACAGAACCCGCGCACGCCTTGCGGAAGTGGGAGACCCAAATCGCGGCAATTACCAGAAACCACCATTTCCGCAGAGGGGAGGACAAAATCGGGGAAGCGGACCACGCCGGGACATGAGGGAAGTTATCTGCTACAACTGTAACAACCCGGGTCACTTCTCACGGGAATGCACGCGCCCCAGAAAACCAAGACAGTCGTTCCAACCACGCGCAAGCACGAGTCGAAGCATAGACACCGATTACTTCGAACAAGAACCTACGACGGCACGACGAGCAAACACTACCCCACAAGAACAGGCCAAAGAGTGGATGGAAACGCTGAGGGGAGCAAGTGACGAAGTAAAAGACCTCGTATTTAAAGACCTCTGGACCCAAGAGGGTTTTCAGGACGCCTGAACCCATCGGCCTGGGTGAGGGCAGTCAACTGTAACTCTGTAATCATGACTCGCTACCGTTCGCTTAGAATTCCAGTCTCGATTCGTACAAGTTACTCCATGGCCGACATAAAAGGGCTCGTAGACTCCGGAGCCACCGATAACTTCATAAGACCCACGTTCGCCAAAAGAATGGGCCTCGGGCTTCAGACCCTTGAGAAACCGAAGAAAATATGGAACATAGATAACACGGAAAATAAAGCTGGGTCCATCACTCACTTTATCGACCTAGACGTTCAAACCAATGGAGCATCTAAGGTCATGAGATTTCTAGTCACAGACATCGGAAACGAAGATCTAGTCCTCGGATACCCCTGGCTAGCTACCTATGAACCCACCATCAGTTGGGCACACGCCACAATTCATGAAAATGCCCTCCCAGTGGTACTTCGATCCATCAACCCCGCCGAAACACAAACCACCATAGCCAGCGCTATGACCACAGAAGAAGCAGAAGAGATAATCCAAGAACTCGAAGAAGCATGCCAAATACGTACCACGGCCACTGAACTCGCCATCGCTGCCCACCAAGAAACCACCACCACAATCACCCCCGAACCATACCAGCGGTTTGCGAAGATCTTTAGTGAAGAAGCGTCACATCGGTTCCCACCTTCGAGACCGTGGGACCACGCAATCGACTTCAAACCCGACACCCCCCCCAGCATCGACTGTAAAGTCTACCCTATGTCACAGGACGAGGACGGCCAACTACGCGAATGGCTAAACGAACAACTTAAACTAGGGTACATCCGACCGTCAAAGTCCCCTTACGCCTCATCATTTTTCTTCATCAAAAAGAAGGACGGAAAACTGAGACCCGTACAAGACTACAGGCGTATCAACGCCTGCACAGTGCGCAATCAATACCCCCTACCTCTCATGTCGGAACTCATAAACGACCTCGGCAACAGACGCATCTTTACCAAACTGGACATCCGCTGGGGGTACAACAACGTACGTATCAAGGAAGGCGACGAACACAAAGCAGCGTTCAAAACAAGATACGGACTATTCGAACCTCTAGTTATGTACTTTGGACTCACGAACTCACCAGCCACTTTCCAGAACATGATGAACGACATACTAGGCGACACGATCCGCACCTTCGCGGCTATGGGCACAATCATTCGCGTCTACATGGACGATATCGGCATCGCAACACTCGAAAACATCGGACTCCAAGCACACATAGACGCTGTATGCGCGGTACTCCAGGTGGCGATGGACCACGACCTCTACTTCAAACCGGCAAAATGCACGTTCCACCAACCGCGAATGGATTACCTGGGGGTAATCCTTGAAAAGGGGGTGACTCGCATGGACCCTGTAAAAATCGCCGGTATACGCGACTGGCCCACACCCACGAAAGTACGTGACGTACGATCCTTCCTAGGCTTTTGCAATTTTTACCGACTCTTCATTCGCGGTTTCGCCACGCACGCACGAGCCCTTAACAAGCTCACGCGCAAAGACACCGAGTGGACATGGGGCAAAGACGAGGAAAAAGCGTTCCAAACCCTCAAAAACCTAGTCACGAGCGAACCAGTACTGGCTCACCCCGCGCTAACAGACCAATTCGAACTCGAGGTAGACGCGTCCGGATACGCCACAGGTGCAGTCCTTCTACAAAAAAAACAAGACGGAAAACGACACCCCATCGAATACTTCTCAACCACCTTAAATGAAGCGGAACGCAACTACGACATCTACGACCTAGAACTCCTGGCCATCGTCAAAGCCTTACGACACTGGAGACACTTCCTAGCAGGATCGCCACACAAGGTCAAAATCTTCTCCGATCACCTTAACCTTACACATTGGAAATCACCACAAAAGATAAGTTGCCGCGTAGCTCGAGAAGTCCTAGAACTCATGGAATACGACTTCGAGATTCATCACATCAAAGGAACAAACAACGGCCGCGCAGACGCACTATCACGAAGACCCGACTACGACCGAGGCGAAAAAGACAACGAAGGAGTCATAGTCTTACCGGAAAAGGTATTCGCGCGAACCCTCACCACGCAAACCCCGGAAAAGCATGATCAAGACGAAGATGCCATACGCCCATGGGTGGACCCGTACAAACTCAAGAAGGTCGAGGGGACCTGGTATCGCCAGGGAGCACGGGTAATCACCGGAAAAACTGACGAACTCCGCACTATCATCGCGAACCACCACAATCCCCCAGTTTACGGCCACCCAGGAATCAAACGAACGGCAAGAATCATCGAACGAAATTACTGGTGGCCCAACTTGCTGAAGCACGTGACCGAGTATGTCCAAGGTTGCGCAGAATGCCAAAGACACAAAGTCAACAACCGCCCGACAAAAGCCCCACTGGTACCCATCACACCAAAAGCGGAGGCTAAACCATTCGAAACCATTGCCCTCGACTTTATCACTAAACTGCCAGAGTCGCAAGGATACGACTCGATCCTCACCGTAACCGATCACGACTGCACCAAGGCATCGATATTCATCCCATGCAACGAAGAAATATCAGCGGAGGAAACAGCAGCCCTGTACGTCACTCACGTATTTCGGAGATTCGGGCTACCGGCAAAGATTATTAGCGATCGTGACCCGCGCTTCGCATCAAAATTCACGCGGGAATTGTGCCGAATCCTAGGCATCTACCAGAATATCTCCACGGCATATCACCCCCGAACAGACGGACAGTCAGAGCGCACCAATCAATGGCTCGAACAATATCTCCGATTCTGGGCCAATGAACGTCAAGACAACTGGGCGCAATTCCTACCTATGGCAGAATTCGCTCACAACAATTGGCCCCACGAGGCGACACGGAAGTCTCCATTTTCACTCCTAATGGGATACGACCCGCGCGCTGATTGGATCGATAAGCCATCACCCATCCCACAGGTACTTACGAGGCTCCAACAATTCCGAGATGCGCGGAAGGAAGCCCAGAACCTTATCAAAAAGGCACAATTACTATGGATCAAACACCGAGATACGCCTAAGTACCGGATAGGAGACCAAGTATGGTTAGAAGGGCGACACCTTCGAACCAATCAACCGACAGCCAAGCTTGCGGCACGACGACATGGCCCATTCCGAATTACACGAGTTCTGTCACCGGTCAACTACCAACTCCAACTTCCCACGCAGTGGAGCATCCACCCCGTGTTTCACATCGATTTACTCACGCCCTATCGAGAAACGCCCATGCACGGGGAAAACTTTCAACGCCCACCGCCGGACTTAGTGGATGGAGAAGAGGAGTATGAAGTGGAGCGAATTCTAGATTCAAGGCGCTTCGGCCGGAGCAAGAAACTCCAATACCTCGTGAAATGGAAGGGATACCCGGACTCGGAGAACCAGTGGGTCAACCAAAGTGACGTATTTGCCGACGAAGCCGTAGCGGAGTACAAACGGAGTTCAAGAACTGCCAGAGTACATATAAGCCAAGCAGACGACGCTAAGCCCCCCCCATCCTATCACACTGGACAACTCACTCAATCCGAAATGTCTCTTCCCGCTTCCTCCTCTTCCCCCAATCTCGCTTCCCGTCTCGTCGACGGCCTCACCCACGAAGAATTGCGCGAAGCCCTCAACAACGTCCAGACCGTCGTCGACCTTGAAGAACCCGACGAACCCGTCGCCCACTGGCTCACCAACTCCCGAGGGGAACGTCTCAACACCGCGCCCTACACCGAAGCCGAAATTACTCGGCTTCGTACAGCTGTCGGACTCTTTGCGAGTCCCCCACTTCGACCTGAACCCGTACGGGTCGAAGACAGGCAAGAAGAAGACGCCCGCGACGTTGAGGTGGCAGGAGTGGATGAGGAATCGAGATTGGAGGGAGCCCGCGGAGGACTGGAGGCGCCGACAGCTGGCAACAGCCGCGGCTCGGAGGGCCATCATCTACCACAAACGCTGACAACACACCGAGACGCTGAGAGAGCGGTGTACGAGGCGGTCGAAGGAAGTTTGAAGGAATGGTACCCAGTTGAGCAGCCATACCTCATCACAGCTACCGACTCTGACGACCCCCGCGAGACCCCCTACGCATGCGACTCCACGGGTCGCCCCATATACCGTGGGGGCGTGGTCGTCGACACCCACAACAACACTGCACCAACCGTCCGCCTCCGATACCTGGGAGGAACGTCGCGAGTCGCACCGCACGGCTTCAAACACAACCGGGGGGACGACTTCGTCCACTACCCCATCACCGACCCTCAGGGGGTGACCCGCCAAGCCACCTACGTTCAAGTCATCGGCGGGCCGGACCCCCTCGTCCTCGGACTCGTGGACGACAGCGACAAGGTATACAGTCGCCCCTTGTATGCCGAACCCCACGTTCGTGAAAACGGCAAGCCCCACTATGCCCCAGAAGACCTATTCGCCCTCGTCGGAGGGCACAGCAACCAACATCGGGTGGACCGTGCCGTGAACGAGCTGAAGGACGTAGGGGTCAAAGCTGAGTTGACTCGATTCCGCGCCTATCGACACGAGGCGGAGAGGATGGAGCAGCGGCTCCACGCCCTGGCTCAAGCGTTGGGGGGCGTTCAGTCGGAGTTGGCTCGGTGCAAGTTCCGGCTGGAGATGGCGAACGTACTCGATCGAATCACGGAGAGGCAGGAGGCGTGGGTGGGAGGAATAGGCCCCACTCGGCGCCGTGGGCGTCGCGGCTGAAAAGGGGGTGATGTCACGGTACGCGGGATACGGACTCTTACTATATGGACATGACCCCTTAGTAAGTAGTAATGTGTCATGGACTTAGCACATCAGTCAGCGGTCGCAGTATCACATGCTAGATACGATGACTCATTTCTAGTAGTAGTTGTAGTAGGGTTCGAGCTACTTACGCTACTCGTCTCGGCTTTCAAGAGGAGCTTTAAAGCGCCCTCTCACATGTATAAATAGTGGCTCGATAAGACCAAGATAAGCCATCTTGGTCTTCTTCAATCACCACCTTCTTCTCGTCTCACTCATAAAGTGTTCGCTTGCCCCTCCGTGCAAGTCGTCTTCACCCGTCGGAATACCTAGTGGCACGACTTGCCCTAGTGTGCGTTAGGATCACGTGCCGACTAAGCGCCGTGTATCTCGTGACCAGGTCACGTGACTTCAAGAAGAAGATATTTCGCTAAGTCGTAAACGCCCTTTCGAAGTCCAAGTCGGACTGACGCCAGTGGTGGCGTTACATTGGAGGATCCTAGAGGTCCGGTGTTCAGGGTGAGGGGTACTGGTCCTGTAGTGTACCACGCTCCCTCAGTTGGGGAATATTCAATAAAGGCCCAAAGATGTCTGTCGTCCAGGTAATGGATTTGTCGGTACGATCGTGTCAAGGGGTCAAAGACAAAGTACCCTTCGACTCCATTGTGTTCTGCCCAGACCGCGGTTCCTTTAACTCTGTCTGATAGTTCGTCAGAACTGAGGCGGTCAATGTACTCAGGCCTAAACTTGGTTCGGCTGCGACTAGATGTCGCCACTGTGAGAGACTTGACTTAATGTAACGCCACCACAGGGGCGTTAAGTACAGCGTGTACTTCAGCAAGTCAACAGGATCGGATAAGCGCAAGTCGGTAAGGACTCAGTTTGGTGGTGAACAAGTATCACTTGGTCTCCCAGGGACACAAGGATAATAGCGGAGATCAAGGCTCAAGCGAAGAGGCGAGTGAAAGCTGTTGAAGCGCAGAACTAACAAGCGGGGTTAATAGCAAGGAGCTAATAGACAAGTTAACTTCAGAGGAGAAGGGAACTCTATTACAACTGCATACCTAATAGACAAGTTACTATAGAACGTCTATGAGCAAAGGTAGTTGGAGAAGTAAAGGAAAGGGAACTTACACTTCAGAGGAGAAGGGAACTCTGAAGTGTAGAGGCGAAAACAGCAGTCCTTATATACAGGACGCTTAGCTAAGAATGGTCTGTGCGCACAGGTGATCCAAACACAATACAGGTGGTCTGTGCGCCAGAGGGAGAAATGCCATTGGAGGGCAGAGAACAATAGCTGCCTAAAGCAGACAATACCGGTATCTTAACAATAGAGAACAATAAGAGTCATATATGACTCTATCAATAAAGATAAACAAAAGCGGTCCGTAAGAGTCCGGCCAAGTCCAAATTAGTCCGTAGGGGACAGATACCGTATTTAGTATATGGGATGACTCAATCATATCCCACGAGACATGTGACTTGAATCAGTCGCGTCTCAACAAAAGCAAGGACTCAAGCGCAACGGCGAGTCAAGATTAGTTCGTGAGGCAAGAACAATGTGGTATTACACAAGAAGTCAAGTCTACTGTACAAGCTAGGTAGGGCGTGACTTATATACTAATACAGGATGTTTGGCCAGGCCAAACACATGACGCCAGACTGACACCTTGCGCTAGAAGGAGTACAAGGGGGTGTACCATATTGAGAGTTATGAAGACACGCGGGCTTGCGTGTGTCCCAGATTAGCTTGGAAAGGCATAGTGGTTTTCGATGGTGCAAACTGCCGGTTGAAAGGAGTTGGGCGCAAGCAGAATGAAGCAAAACGGTCAGACATGTGACAAATGAGAACTCCGCGGAAACCACGTATCGTACAGTAGCTGATGGGACAAGTTAAGATGCACACAACAAGAAGCAGAAATCGTAACATTAAGGCGCAGTACTTTAGTTTCCTGTCCTTTAAGCTTGAGACCTTCAGGCTGCTCCATATAGAGCTCCTCGTCCAATTCCCCATAGAGGAAGGTGCTTTTAACATCTAAGCCAGTGATATACCACTGCTCAAGTGCTGCTAGGGCGAGCATGAGGCGTACTGACTCGAAGCGCACAACAGGAGAGAATATCTCATTGAAGTCGGTGCCTTCTATCTGAGAGAAGCCCTTGGCCACAAGACGAGCCTTCTTATGGCCATCTGTTTTCTGGTCAAAGACCCATCGGTTCTTAATGACCTTTCTCCCCTTGGGGAGATCCACAAGCTCAAAGACATTGCGTTTGCGAAGTGCCTCTAGCTCTTCATGACACACAGTCTTCCACTCTTTTCTCTGCACCTCAGGCAGTCGCAGAATGTCTTTATAAGTCCACTCCCAAATGGAAGTGGTGTGCATTAAGTGTGAATCGTTTGGTACCACTTTGGCAAGCAGGTAATTGACAAATTCTACTCCCCCTTCCTGGGCTAGCTGTGCCAGGAGTAGGTCTTCAACCTCTACATCACTTGGTAGGGGTGTCAGCGGTGAGTCATCGCGCTGTGGATGGCCAGTGCTAGGTCCAGGAACCTGCCTCTGGTGAGTGTTGGAGGGTGGCTGGGAGTGACCTGGCGCATCCCCCACAATATCTCTCCACTGTCGCATCCGCTGAACGTCTCTGTGTTGTTGAATGGGGTGCCTGTCTTCCCCATAGACATTACCAGGTCGTGATGGTATTCTCCTTTCCTGCCCAGAGTGTCTGGGGAGTGGCAGCAGCTGTGGTGCATCCATAGGCACATCCTCGTGCTCTGGCACTGGTGCAGGGGAAGGTGAAGTGTGCTCAGGCTGCTGTGGTGGCGCCAGACCCTCATCAGGATCTTGAGACACTTCCATTGGTCTGGAAGGAGGAGGGCAATGTGGGGTGTCCCCATCATCGCCGTTGAAAGGAGTAAACTGTGGTGGTGTACCATGTTGTTCGACTGGCTCTTCCAAGCGAGTAAAGCCACACTTTCGAGTGGTTTCGCACTTAGGGAACATGTTCTCATCAAAGAGAGCAGTTGCTCCTGTGTACACAGTGTTCTTAGTGAGGCGCATGAATGTGTACGCCTTGATGCCTTCAGTGTGGCCAATATAGACCATCAGCTCAGACTTAGTTTCACGATCCTAGAGGTGGGCTCTTGACCGTGTCGATACCACTTAGTCGTGAGGTAACTTCCGGGTCACGCTGAGGTCAGCACACTGGTGCGACAGTCAATCAGTAGGCTCTTCTGTCATCAACAGATGCAGCAGTAAGCAGGCTCTTCTGCAAGTCAATGCAGATGCAGCAGTAAAGCAGAGAGGACAAGAGACAAGAGCTGGACAAGTAGTGGCAATAGCTTGTATTGAACAAGACTAGAACAACGAATACAGGTGGACTCCAGGCTCTTTAAATACAAGTATGAGATATTCATTTGTCTAGTATTTTTCTATGTTTTTCCTTGAAAGCGCAGCAGGGAACATTTGGACAGAAGGAGAAGCAGAACTTGAAACATGAGAAGTAGAGTCGGGAACATTCCAGAACCAAAACATGAAACACAGAAGCCGAAACCTTTCTTCAGCTGATTGTTGGGGAAACTGATTATCTGGAGGATAATCGATGGCATGATTGGATCGTGACACTTAGGCGCAAGCTTGTTCACTCGACGTTTCTCAGGGATGTGGGCATATGCCACACAGCCGAACACTCGAAGGTGCGAAATTTCTGGCACTGTGCCATGTAGTGTCTCATAGGGCGTGCGCCACTGCAGGCAGCGCACAGGGGTTCCTATTGTACACATGTACGGTGTGTAGTACCGCGAATTCCCACCAGGATTCAGGGAGGCAGGCATTGAGGCACATAGCCTGTGCCTTGTCCATGCAGGTGCGCATGAAGTGCTCTGCACGACCGTTCTGCTTAGGAGTGTATGGTGTGCTCTGTAGTATGCATATCCCATTGTCCTTGAGAGTGGTAATAAAGTTGTCTGACTTGTATTCGCCACCTGCATCCGACATCCACTCTTTAACAGTGGTGCCAAACTGATTCTTAACGAGTGCAATGAAGTGTTTAAGTGCACCTATGGCAGCACCTTTGGTGCGCAGGCACACTACCCAAGCATACGACATGAAGTCATCAATGAAGCTGATGAAGTACTTGTACTTATGGTAAGATTCCACTGGGAAACTCTTCAAGTCAGAGTGGACTTTTGCGAAGGGTGCAGAGGCACGCGTTTCAGATGGAAAGTGTGCCTGCAAAGGCATCTTGCCTTGTGCACATCCTGGACACACTGGCACTTCTGCAGGGAAGTCCAGGTCCTTTGGGAAGCCCTTGGTGTGGTTTCTAGCATGGCAAAGCACATCCTTGGAGGGATGGCTGAAGCGCTTGTGCATAAGAGTGTAATCCACTGCATACACAGTGGTGTTTGCACCCGCATCTGCAATTACAGACTCCAGCCAGTAGATAGTGTGGCCAGGGAACATTAGCACACACTGTATTAGTGGTATTGTGGTGTGTTCTCTGTGCAATAGCATCAGGAAAACCATGTATTTCCTTATTCATACTTTTCCATACTTTTTCATTCTTTTCAGAAAAAAAGTAGAAAAAGTAAGAAAAAGACATCCCTCTTTCTTTTTTTTTTACTTGCTGAGCTGCCAAAAAAAGTACAGGATAAGTAGAGTACCAAATATCCAAAAATAGACAAAATAAAATGTCCAAAAATGGAAATATTGGACCAAACTTTATTTTTTGGTCCGAAAATCACCATATATGGTAATAAATTGGACCAAAGTTTTAAAAAATCGGACCAAAATCGGACCAAAATCCAAAATTTCCCCAGAAATATGCCTAAAAAGTAGGAAAAGTAAAGAAAAAGAAGAGGAGATTTCTTTTTTTAAGTAGTTGGTACTTTTCTGAAAGGGTCCTTTTTTCCCTTGCTAAAAGAGAAAAAAGAACAGAAAGTACAAATAAGTAAAACATGGGTTTTCCTGATGAGAGTGGTAAGCGTCAACATTGTTGAAGGGTTTCTGTGTAGAAGTAGTCAGCACCATATGCGACTAGTAACAGAAAAATAAATTGGCATAGTCTCCCCTTATAAGGAGACTAATGTCTGCCATTGAAGGCAACATACTATCATAGTCTCCCCATAGTGGAAGAGACTAATGTCAGCCAATGAAGGCGACAACCCCACTGCAGGTACTAAAGGTAACCTGCCGTCGTTGCAGCCGATGAAGGTGCAAAGTGACTTATGGCAGGGCCCATAACCTGTTGCACAGCAATACATGCAGTGTACAGGTAGACCCTTACCTGTGTAGAGAGCTTAGATGAGGCTTAGAGTGAAGCAGAGAAAGCTCAATGTTATGCCACTACCAGTGTTGAGTCTAACTTAGACTTCGAAAGGGCATTCACGACTTAGTGGGATATAAGCTGCTCGTCTGGAGCTTCTTCAAGTTGTCTGCGTCACATGATCCCGTGATTGTGGTCGTTGCACCAGGACGTTCCTAAGGTCACTGGGCAGTAAGTTGTTCAACTTGCTCAGGAGAGACAAGCGAAGAGCGCGAGTGCGAGTCAAAGTGGTAGTGATTGAAGAAGACCAAGATGGCATTCTTGGTCTTCCGCATACTCTACTTATACAGTTTGCGAGGTAGCTTTAAAGCTCCCCTCCAATCCAAGACGACTAATAGTGTAAGTAGCTCGAACCCTACTACGGCTACTACTGGGAACGAGTCATAGTATCTAACATGTGATACTACGACTGATGACTGATCTGTGGAGTCCATGACACATTACTGCTTACTAGGGGGTCATATCCATATAGTAAGAGTCCGTTTCTCTGACCGTGACACTCAAGGTGGGGTGGAGAGAGATGTGTATATGTACTCGCTCCTACAGTAGGATTTATATACTCTATGGTCCACCCATGTCCATTTGGGGAAAAGTGATGAGTAGAGGTGTCCACAATATTGCGTTTTTAGTGTCGCCTAATGTCTAATCACTGGTGGACTCGGAATAATCCCTTAAGGGGATTCTGTACATATACCGTATGACTAAATACTCTGAATTATGTGTATAGCATAACTAATTGTACTGTCATTCCTACGTAATGAGCCTTATAGTAAGTATTATGGCTCAACAGTAAAACTACCCTGACCCATTTCAGTATTCACAAAGAATACCAGTGGATTCGTCGCCAGCAAAGGACAAATCAACCTGATTGAGCGATCCTCTGCCCCATGTGTTACGCCACTACCGGCGTTGAGTCTGACTTAGACTTCGAAAGGGCATTCACAACTTAGCGGAATATGCAATGCTCATCTGGAGCTTCTTCGAGTCGCTGCGTACTTCACGATCCCGTGATTGTAGCCGTTGCACCAGGATGTCCTTAAGGTCACTGGGCAGTAAATTGTCCAACTTGCTCAAGAGAGAGACAAGCGAGAAGTGTGAACAAGAGTCGAGGTGGTAGTGATTGAAGAAGACCAAGATGGCTCGTCTTGGTCTTCTGGATCCCCTACTTATACATGTATGAGGATGCTTTAAAGCTCCTCCTTAATCTAAGATGACTAGTAGTGTAAATAGCTCAAACCCTATTACGACTACTACTTGGAACGAGTCACAGTATCTGACATGTGATACCGCGACGGCTGACTGATACTCCTGTCCATGACTGATTACTACTTACTAAGGTGTCATACCCGTATAGTAAGCGTCCATGTCCTTTGATCATGACATCACCCCCTTTTCAGCTGCGACGCCCGCGGCGCCGGGTGGGGCCGATCCCACCTACCCATGCCTCCTGCCTCTCCGTGACTCGATCCAGCACATTAGCCATCTCCAACCTGAACTTGCACCTCGTGAGTTCACCTTGCACTCCACTGAGAGCCTGGGCAAGAGCATGCAATTACTGCTCCATCCTCTCAGCCTTGTGCTTGTAGGTGTGGTAGCGAGTCAACTCAGCTTTGAGCCCCACATCCTTCAACTCATTCACTGCCCTATCCATGCGATGCTGGTTGCTGTGCCCACCAACGAAGGCATACATGTCCTCGGGGGTGTAGTGGGGCTTGCCGGCCTCGTGGACTTGCGGCTCGGCGTAGAGGGGGTGGCTGTAGACTTTGTCACTATTGTCTACGAGCCCGAGTACAAGGGGGTCTGGCCCCCCAACGACCTGGACAAAGGTGGCCTGTCGCATGACCCTCTGTGCGTCGGTGATGGGGTAGTGGACAAAGTCGTCCCCCCGATTATGTTTGTAGCCGTGAGGTGCGGTGTGCACAGTGCCTCCGAGGTATCGGAGACGGACTGCAGGCATAGGCGCGGCCTCTGTGTCAACAACGACTCCGGCATGGTATAGAGGACGCCCCATTGTGTCGCAGGCATAGGGGGTTTCGCGGGGGTTGTCAGTATCGGTGGCGGTGATGAGATATGGCTGCTCAGCTGGGTACCACTCCTTCAGCGTTCCTTCGACTGCTTCGTACATGTCATGGACGCGTATATTATTTCCCTTATTTTTCTGTATTTTTACGGATTATTTAAGGAAGATATAAAGGGCCAAAGTACGAGATATCGTTAGTCACATGTTGCCACCATGTGCACCTACAAGCACGTGACCCTGAGACAGTTGCACCCTTAACGGGACAACCTAATCCGGTCACATTCCATTTACGTACGGACTCCGGTGATTGGTAGATAAGGAAGGAACATTCTAGATAGTTCTAGAACCCACTTAGTAGTTTACGCTTACTCGCTGTATTAGGTTTTACTCAGCAAGATAAGGCATCGCGTCAGCGCTATGACAAGTGCATTAGTCAGCACAATAGATAGCGCTATTAATAGACACGACGCATCAGCTCCTGAGTCATGGAGTCTTACTGTACACTTAGTAATAGTGTTTAGACTCAGTTCAAGCTCAGCCACAGTAGCGTATATAAACTCCCCTGTAGCGTCCTGAGTGGAACCAACTTGTCCTCTTGGTTCTCCACTCAGGTGCGTATTTTCCTTGTACTCCTTACTCTCCAATCTAAACTTGTCCTCTTGGTTCTCCACTCAGCGTGCCACGGCGTGACCTTGACATCTTGAGTTCTTGTATAAAGACTCTGAGTTGATTGTCCCTCCGCCGTGACTGTACGTTAGCGCATGATTTATCTCCACGCCAGGCTTGGGTGTGCTCACCTGACAGTTCACCTTATTTCTAGTTTACACTTGAGCTTGACGTAGCGAGGTGTCATACCGCTACAGTACACCACCCTTTCAGCATCTCGGTGTGCTGTTGGCGTCGGATGAGGATGCAGGCCCTCCGTGCTGCTGCGACTGCCAGTTGCTGTCAGCGCCAGTCCTCCGTGGGTTCCCTCCACGACCATGTTTTCATCCACTCCTCCCATCGTAGCGTGGCCCTGTTCTTCTTCTTCCTTGACACGACTGGTGATAAGTCAAGGTGCGGGATCCTCATCCCCTCCAACAGCCTCACGAAGCCGAGTAATTTTGGCTTTGGTGTATGGCGCGGTGCAGAGGCGCTGTCCTCAACCATCAGTGAGCCAGTACATGGCGGGCTGGTCAGGGTTTTCCAAGTCAATGATGGACTGGACGTGGTTGAGGGCATCGCTGAGCTCTTGTCAGGTGAGGCTGTCAACGAGGCGGGGAGTGAGAGCAGTGGAAGAGGAGGTAGTGGGAAGAGACATTGTGGGCAAAGTGAGGAATCCAGTGTGAGGAGATGGGGGGTGAGTCTCCGTTTCTTTTTGGCTTATATGCGCTTTTCTGGCGTTTGTGCTCTGCTCATACTCCACTACTGCTTCATCAGCAAACACGTCATCTTTGTCGACCCACTGATTCTCTGAGTCTGGGTATCCTTTCCATTTCACGAGGTATTGCAACTTTTTGCTCCGGCCGAATTGTCGAGAGTCTAGAATGCGCTCCACTTCATACTCCTCTTCACCATCTACTAGATCCAGTGGTGGGTGTTGGAAGTTTTTCCCATGCATGAGCGTCTCTCGGTAAGGGGTTAGCAGATCCGTGTGGAATACCAGGTGGATGCTCCACTGCGTGGGAAGTTCCAGTTGGTAGTTGACAGGGGAGAGTACCTTGGTGATTCGGAATGGTCCGTGTCTTCACGCTGCGAGCTTGGCAGTAGGCTGATTGGTTCGTAGATGGCGCCCCTCCAGCCATACTTGGTCCCCTATTTGATGTTGTGGGGTGTTTTGGTGTTGTACCCACAGCGCTTGAGCTTTCTTGATCAAATTTTGGGCGTTCTTCCGCGCTTCTCAGAATTGGTGTAGGCGCGTGAGTACCTGTGGTATTGGTGATGGCTTATCGGTCCAATCAGCGTGTGGGTCATATCCCATCATGAGGGTGAAAGGGGACTTCCTTGTTGCCTCATGGGGCCAGCTGTTGTGCACAAATTCTGCCATGGGGAGAAAGTGCACCCAGTTGTCTTGGCGCTTGTTCGTCCAGAACCTTAGGTATTGCTCCAGCCATTGATTGGTCCGTTCCGATTGTCCGTCTGTTCGTGGATGGTAGGCTGTAGAAATGTTCTGGTAGATTCCCAAAATACAGCATATCTCTCATGTGAATTTGGATGCAAATCGGGGGTCTTGGTCACTGATGATTTTGGCTGGTAACCTGAATCTCCGAAATACGTGTGTGATGTACAACGCTGCTGTTCCTTCCGCCGTAATTTCTTCATTACATGGGATGAAGATTGATGCTTTGGTGCAGTCGTGATCAGTGACTGTGAGGATGGAGTCGTACCCTTGGGATATAGGGAGCTTTGTGATGAAGTCCAGTGCTATGACCTCGAAGGGGTTGGCGTCCAGTTTCAGGGTGATAGGTACTAGTGGTGCCTTCGTAGGTCGGTTGTTAACTTTGTGTCGTTGGCATTCAGCGCATCCTTTGACATATTCGGTTACGTGGGTGATCATGTTAGGCCACCAGTAGTGTCGCTCAATAATTTGGCACGTTTGTTTGATGCCGGGGTGTCCGTATGTCGGTGGGTCGTGGTGGTTTTGGATGGTGGTGCGGATCATGTCTTGGTTCCCGGTGACGACTTTGGCTCCCTGTCGGTACCATATTCCGTCAATTTTCTTTAGTCTGTGCAGGTCTACCCAGGGGCATATTTGGTTTTCGTCTTGTTGGCGATCTTCTGGTGGTTGTACCGTTACTGTGCGTACGAAGACAGTTTCGGGTAGGACCGTGACTCCCTCGTTGTCCTGTTCCCCTTGGTCGTAGTCTGGTCGTCAGGAGAGGGTGTCTGCTCTGCCATTGTTCTTTCCCTTGATGTGGTGGATCTCGAAATCGTATTCCATGAGTTCGAGTACTTCTTGAGCTACTCAGCGACTTATCTTTTGGGGTGTTTTCCAATGGGTGAGGTTGAGGTGGTCGGAAAATATTTTGATTTTGTGTGGTGATCCCGCAAGGAATGGTCACCAGTGTCGTAAGGCTTTTACTATGGCCAGGAGTTTGAGGTCGTAAATGTCGTAGTTGTGCTCTGCTTCGCTGAGTGTGGCCAAATAGTATCCTAATGGGTGTCGCTTTCCATCAGTTTTCTTTTGGAGTAGGACAGCTCCCACCGTGTAGCCCAATGCGTCTACCTCCAGCTCAAATTGGTCTGTCAGTGTAGGGTGTGTGAGTACTGGTTCTGACGTGACTAGGTCTTTGAGTTTTTGAAAGGCCTTTTCTTCGTCTTGTCCCCAAGTCCATTCCGTGTCTTTGCGCGTGAGTTTGTTGAGGGCTCGTGTGTGCATTGCGAAGCCCTGGATGAAGAGGCGGTAAAAATTGCAGAAGCCCAAGAATGAGTGGACGTCACGTACTTTGGTGGGTCGTGGCCAGTCACGGATGCCTGAAAGTTTTACTGGGTCCATGCGTGTCACCCCCTTTTCAAGGATGACCCCCAGGTAATCCATACAAGGTTGGTGGAAGATGCATTTGGACGGTTTGAAGTAGAGGTCGTGGTCCATTGCCACTTGGAGGACTGCGCAGACGGCATCGATGTGTGCTTGGAGGCCAGCGTGTTCGAGTGTCGCGATGCCGATATCATCCATGTAGACACGGATGATTGTACCCATTGCTGCGAAGACTTGGATGGTGTCACCTAAGATGTCGTTCATCATATGTTGGAAGGTGGCTGGCGAGTTTGTGAGTCCGAAGTACATGACAAGGGGTTCGAAGAGTCCATATTTCGTCTTAAATGCTGCTTTGTATTTGTCGCCTTCTTTGACGCGTATGTTGTTATACCCCCAGCAGACATCAAGTTTGGTGAAGATGTGTCCATTACCAAGGTCATTGATGAGCTCAGCCATAAGCAGTAGAGGGTATTGGTTACATACTGTGTAGGCATTGATCTTCCGGTAGTCTTGCACTGGTCGTAGTTTCCCATCTTTCTTTTTAATGAAGAAGAACGATGAGGCGTACGGCGATTTGGATGGTCGGATGTAGCCTAACTTCAATTGTTCATCTAACCATGTCTTGAGTTGGCCATCTTCTTCTTGGCTCATGGGGTAGATCTTGCAGTCTATGGTTGCAGGTGCTCCGGGTTTAAGTTCGATTGCGTGATCATAGGGTCGTGAGGGTGGGAATCGATGCGATGCTTCTTCGCTGAAGAGTTTGTCAAATCGTTGGTACAGTGCTGGTATTTCCACTTCTTGTTGTGGTTGATGGGCTGCAATGGCCAGCTCCGTAGCTGTGGTTCGTATTTGGCATACTTCTTCTAGTTCTTGCACTATTTCTTCTGCTTCTTCACTTGTAAGAGCTGCTGCAATGACCGTTCAGTCGACAGCGGGGTCTATTGATTGGAGTACAATTGGTAGTGCACTTTCGTGTATGGTGGCATGTCTCCAGCTGATTGTTGGTTTGTATGCTGCGAGCCACGGGTACCCCAGTACTAGGTCTTCGGCTCCAATGTCGGTGACTAGGAAGCGAATGTTTCTGTGGATGCCTTTGGTCTGTACGTCTAGGTCTATGAAGTGTGTGATTGACCCAGCTTTGTTTTCAGTGTTGTCTATGTTGTAGATCTTTTTTGGGCGATCTAGGGTTTGCAATCCTAGCCCCATGCGCTTGGCAAATGCTGGTCGTATGAAGTTATCGGTGGCTCCCAAGTCTACAAGTCCTTTTATGTCAGCCATTGAGTAACGTGTGCGAATTGAGACTGGAATTCTAAGAGAACGGAAGTGAGTCATGATTACAGAGTTACAATTTGTTGCCCTCACCCAGGCCGATGGGTTTAGGCGTCCCGAAAACCCTCCTGATTCCACAAGTCTTGGAATATGAGGTCTTTTACTTCGTTGCTTGCCCCTCTAACCCCTTCCAACCAGTCCTGTGCCGTTTGTTGGGGGGTTGATGCTGCTCTCAGCGACGATTCTGGTTCTTGATGCGTGTCCGTTCTCTGGACGTTGATCGCGGGGTTCCCCCTTGTTGTGACTGCCTCCTGGGTCTCATGCAGTCTCGTGAGAAGTGGCCTGGGAGGTTACAGTTGTAGCAGATTACTTCCCTCATGTCACGTCTAGGTCCTTCTCGTCTTCCCTGTCCATACCTTGGTGGGAAGGGGGGCTTCTGTCTTTGAAGGATGTCTTCTGCTCCGGCGAGTCGTGCACGGGATCGATCCGCCGACATGTCCATGGCATTTGGGTTGTAGCGGGGTGGCGGATTGCGTGGGGGGTTCCACAGTGCTCCGAGGCCGAATCCTCGTCGTTGCGGGTTTTGGGGTGCGGTTTTGTTTGACGATGATAGGTTCAGTCTGGCTCGCAGGTGAATGTACTGTTTCTGCCATTTCATGGTGGCTTCCTTCCACTCGTCGAAGGTCGTGGGATTGTCAAGTTCGTACACCTTTGAGAACAGCTTGCCCAGGAGACCCGCGGTGAAGCGGTTGATCGTTTGTCGGTCATTGAGGCGGTAGTCAGCTTTTCTTGCCAGCTGTTCGAATGTGGTGACGTACGTGTCCCTGACCATCTTGAGCCCTTTGGCGAGGGCTGCTTGCGCTTGTTCTTGTTCCAGTACATTGGAAAATCAATCTGCGAATCCTGCCATTAGAGTATCCCACAGGTATTCATTGTAGCGGTCTATCCCTCGGCGCAGCTTGTTGTTCAACCACTGGAGGAATCCTAATGTCCATCTGCTGACTAGTGGCCCTTTGACGTATCCCAGAAACAGGAGGCATTGCCTGTAGACATTGCGCATTACTAAGGCGTCACTGTTAAGCCCCCAGTATAGGTGCCATTGCGTGAGGAAAGATTCATAGTCAGCGTGATCTCCCTTGAATATGGTGGGAGGTTCGCCACTTAGTTTGTCAGGCCCTGGTACTCCAGCTCCTGCTCCTGCTGGTCCTCCTCCCAGTGGTGGTGGTCCAAAAGGGTTTCCTCCTGGTGGTCCCCCTCTCGGTGGTCCTCCTCCAAAATCTCCTGGTGCTCCTCCAAATGGTCTTCGTGGTGGTGGTCCTCCTCTTCCAGGAGGCAGGTCTGGCTGGTCGGGACCTACCGCTCGGAATATGGCGGCGGCGTCCACTGTCATTCTGTGGCCCATTGTTGGGTTTATAGGTTGGAGGTAGGATTCTGCTTCTCCGGCTATCCTTCGTGCTTCTTCAATGGCTATGACTTCTTCTGCTGTCTCAGTTGTGGTGGCCATTGCGATGGCTGGGGAGTAGATGTGGATGGTTTCTGGCTCGTTTATGTGGAGGGACTCAGCTGTTTGGACAAGCTCTTCCATTTCTTCTGGTTCGGCTTCTTCCAATTCGTCTTCGTGATCTGTGGTTTTGCCTTCGCTTGTTTCCAATGGTGCTGGGGTTCTTGGTTCTGATGTGCTGAGCTCTGGTTGTCTGTCTATGTGTCCCCACTGTTCTCTTGTAGGTAGTCCTCATGAATCGATATCGCAATTGTAGTTTTGTCCTGTGGGTCTTACGGCATCCCACCTGTTGTCGATTGGATTCCACGTAACCTCTACCCAGCACAAGTTGTCAAAGTTAAACTCAACTGGTCAGTATCGGGCAGGTCCTGACGCAAAGTCTACAAAGTATCCGGTGTCCCCTTGGTATTCTCTCCACCAGGCTGCTTGTAGGAATTGTGTGGGTATGTTGCGGTCTCCTCGTCGTTTGAGGGAGTATGATCTAAAGTTGGTCCAACAATCTCAGGTTGTGAATGCCACGGTTGGTGGATCTTGGTCTTAATGTTACACCACTACCAGCGTTGAGTCTGACTTAGACTTCAAAAGGGCATTCACAACTTAGCGGAATATGCGATGCTTGTCTGGAGTTTCTTCGAGTCGCTGTGTACTTCATGATCCCATGATCGTAGCTGTTGCACCAGGATGTCCTTAAGGTCACTGGGCAGTAAATTGTCCAACTTGCTCAAGAGAGAGACAAGCGAGAAGCACGAACAAGAGTCAAGGTGGTAGTGATTGAAGAAGACCAAGATGGCTCGTCTTGGTCTTCTGGATCCCCTACTTATACATGTATGAGGATGCTTTAAAGCTCCTCCTTAATCTAAGATGACTAGTAGTGTAAATAGCTCAAACCCTATTACGACTACTACTTGGAACGAGTCACAGTATCTGACATGTGATACCGCGACGGCTGACTGATACTCCTGTCCATGACTGATTACTACTTACTAAGGTGTCATACCCGTATAGTAAACGTCCACGTCCTTCGATTGTGACACTGTGTACCAAGTCTTCTACCCATGGAATGAAACTGGGTGGAACACTTCTGTAACGTCTACCACGGACGTTTGCCTGACTTAGGCCTCTTGACGTGTGGCGATCCTTGAGAGTCGGAAGTTACGGTTAGCAAAGGTCTGAGGGTAGAAGGCAGGATGAGGTTGAAGGCTCTTGTCCCTCCCAAAGTAAGTGTTGCGATCGGACTCATTGGTACGGACTACAGGCTCATGGGGTTCTGACTACCCTAGTATTAGTCAGGGACAGTCGTCTCAGTCAGCCGCATCGGCTGTATTATCACATGTACTCACTATCGGACTTGACTCATACCTAGGACAGTTGTAGTAGGGTTCGAGCTACTATCGCTACTGGGTACCTTACGTTCAGGAGGAGCTTCAAAGCTCCTCGTCAACTGTATATAGCTGGCTGTACGAAGACCGAGCTCCTTAGCTTGGTCTTCTTGAATCACCATCGCACTTCTTCAATCCCTTCTCCTTTGTCTCGTTCTCTCCGTCTGTCTGCTAGTACGCCTGTCCTTTGTAAGGCAGATCGCCCGACGACTTGTACGCCTGGTGGACGTCGCCCCAGTGCCTGAGACGATCACGGTCCTACTAAGGACGTGTATCTATATTCGCTAAGTCGCCTCCATTACCAGGCCACTCTGTCATCGCTCAAGTCGAGCATCGTTAGGACGGGCCTAACGCAACATTAAGACCAAGCTAACTCCTACAAGAACGACACAGTGGCGCCCACGACAGGAGATCGGTGGGGCTGGAATCAAGTCCAATCATACACTATCCCCAACAGAGGAGAACGAGACGTCCCAACGCGCTATCTAAAAGCTGCCAGGTGGAGGACACACAGAGGAGAAACCGGTTACTTTGTCAACTTCCCCAATCGACCAAGTCGCTACTACCCAGTTGAGTTCAGTCACGAACATACTTGTTGGTGTATACTCACAACGAACGACGCAGGAGTACGAACAATCGTTAGACCCACGACACACGAATATCGGTGCGATATCTTGGAAAGCGAAGTGGTTCCCCCTGCCAGGAGAGGACCCATCGATGGTGCAGTCACCACAAGCACCACAGAGGAAGAAGACTCTGGGTCGGAACGAAGCAACGACGAGTCTGAAGAGGATCACCTCTCCCAAGTAAACGCAGAAGAACAGGAGGAACTAGCAAACCTCGCTACAGGAATCACGCTTAACGAAGCGCCACAAGCTGAGCATATCATCGTCCACCCTCCAAATGAGATGACAACCACACAGATAGAGCCAACGTACACGCTCCAACTAGACCCCATACAGCGACCACAGGAAGAGGTTCCCGCAGACCTACTCCCCATCAACCCAAGTACAGGACACCGAATGACTGCCGATGACGCAGCCATCATGCGGGCCATAGGACCAGATGAACCAGACCCTCCAGGCGGAGGACCACCTAGAAGGGACCCAGGAAGAGGCTACCCTCACGGAGGAGGAGGTGGCGGACCCGGAGGCAGAGGAGGACCACCCGGAGGAGGACCCCCAGAAGCCATTCCCATTGGTAACCCACCTCGATCATCGGACAGACTCCAGGGCAACCCGCCTATGGTCTTTAACGGCGACCGCACTAAAACTCTACAATTTAGAGCACAGTGGAACCTCTACCAAGGGGTCAACAGCACGAGCGACATCATGCGCAACTACTACCGCCGATCACTCCTCTTCCTTGGGTACATCCAGGGGGAGTCGGTCAACGAATGGGTAATGTACATGACCGACTGGCTGATGCGCCAGACGGAAGCTGGATTCCCAGAACACACTCGACAACTCTGGGAAGAAACCCTCCGCGCCTTCACCAGACGGTTTGCCAACACCATGGAGAAGGAACAAGCACAAGCGGAGCTGCGCAAGGGCGTCCACATGAAGGAGGGGGACATTGACAGCTATGTCGCCACCTTCGAACGCCTCGCTCGTCAAGCTGATTACCACCTCAACACCCCTCAAACACTTGATCTATTCACGGCGGGACTACCAAAGACACTGTTCACCAAAGTTTACGAACAGTACGAACCTACCACGTTCGAAGCATGGAAGCAAGCGGCACTGAAGAAGCAACAGCAGTACATGCACCTACAGGCACGTCTCCACTCACTGAAGCCATCCACCCCAAAAACTACTCCACGTGCCAGTCAGTGGGGACCCCCCCAGAGCGGATGGGCACCACGAAACCTCCCTCGAGACCCCAATGCGATGGACACTTCTGCAGACAGGGCTCGAGCCCGAAGTATGGGGACAGAAGATACGCAGGGGAGGCTCGCCGGAGCAGAGTACATACTCGACCGCCAGAAGCCGCCCTATCCTCCAAGGGGAGGGCCACGAGGGCGGGGGAGAGGCAAAGGGCCCCCCCGAGATCCAAGGGAGGTCATCTGCTACACCTGTAACCAGAAAGGCCACTTCAGTCGTGATTGTCCACAGCACCGCTATAACACACAAGGAAGCAACAGTAGGAGGTCGGACACCAACTACCACACACAAGAACCACTGGTACAAGTACGCGCGGCCATGTCACCACAGCAGCAAGCCCAGGAGTGGCTCCAAGGAGTAGCTGGAGCGCCGGATGAAGTAAAGGACCTAGTCCTCCAAGACCTCTGGGGGAGAGAGGGTTTTCCAAACGCCTGAACCTGTCAGCCTGGGTGAGGGCACTCCGTTGTAACTCTGTAATAATCACATGCTTTCGATCACTACGAATTCCAGTTTCTGTTCGAACGAGTTACAACATGGCTGAAGTAAAAGCACTAGTGGATTCGGGGGCCACTGATAGCTTCATCAAACCCGCATTTGCGAAACGAATGGGGATCGGTCTACAGGAACTAGAGACCCCAAAAAAATATGGAACATCGATAAATCCGAAAACAAAGCAGGACTAATTACACACTGCGCAGACCTCGATGTACAAACTAAAGGAATCCACAAAACAATGCGCTTCCTCATCACCGACACAGGAGACGAGGACATCGTCCTCGGCTACCCCTGGCTGGCAACCTACGAACCACAGATTAGCTGGCAACACGCAGTCATCAAAGAAGACGCATACCCAATAGTCCTCCAGACCACACACCCCCTTGATCGACGTCAAGGGGTGACCATCGCATTCGCCCCTACGGAGTTCACCGAAGAAGAGAAACGCCGCGTCGTTGCGGAATTCTACAACGAATGGGAGGAGGCTAGACTACGCTCCACTTCTACAAACCTAGCCATCGAAGCCCAGCAACACACCGGCAGCACGACGATCCCGAAAGAGTACTCCGACTTCGCCAAAGTATTCAGCGAAGAAGAATCTCACCGCTTCCCAGTTTCGCGACCTTGGGATCACGCCATCGAGTTCAAAGAAGGAACACCAGACGCCATCGACTGCAAGATCTACCCCATGACACGCAGTGAAGACGTCGCCCTGAAAGAATTCCTCGACGAACAACTCAAGAAGGGGTATATCCGACCTTCGAAATCCCCCTATGCATCCCCCTTCTTCTTTGTCAAAAAGAAGGATGGGAAGCTACGACCCGTCCAAGACTACCGGAGAATTAACTCCTTCACCGTACGTAACCAATACCCCCTTCCACTCATCCAAGAACTTATCACGGACTTGGGAAACGCGGACACCTACACCAAACTCGACGTCCGCTAAGGGGTATACAAACGTACACATACGCGACGGCGACGAAGGGAAAGCTGCATTCAAAACACGCCACGGATTCTTTGAACCGCTTGTCATGTACTTCGGCATGACCAATGCGCCAGCCACCTTCCAGGCGATGATGGACTACATCTTCGGACCCACCATCCTCAAACACGAAAAGCTTGGCACCACGATCCGAGTCTACATTGACGACATTGCAATCGCCTCCCGAAATGGACGCGCAGGCCACATTGCAGCTGTACGCGACGTTCTCCAGATCGCGAAGGACAATGACTTGTACTTCAAACCAGAGAAATGTGTCTTCGATGCGCCATCCATCGATTACCTGGGGGTAATCCTTGAAAAGGGGGTGACTCGCATGGACCCTGTCAAAGTCGCCGGCATCCGCAACTGGCCAACGCCGACCACGGTCAAACAGGTCCGATCTTTCCTTGGCTTCTGCAATTTTTACCGCCTCTTCATCAAAGGGTTCGCCACACACGCACGCCCACTGAACCGACTAACAAGGAAAGACATGGAATGGCAGTGGGGACAAGCAGAAGAAGACGCCTTCACCAAACTCAAAGACCTGGTCACCAGTGAACCGGTACTGGCACACCCAGACCTCACGGAACAATTCGAGTTGGAGGTGGATGCATCAGGCTTTGCGGTGGGTGCTGTACTCCTACAACGAAAAAGGACGGAAAACGACACCCCATAGGCTACTACTCAGCGACACTCAACGAAGCAGAGCGAAACTACGACATCTACGACCTCGAGCTACTAGCCATCGTCAAAGCCTTCCGCCATTGGCGACCCCTACTTGCAGGATCACCACACAAAACCAAAGTGTTCTCTGACCACCTCAACCTGCAATACTGGCGGTCCCCACAACGAATAAGCAGACGCATCACAAGGGAAGTACTGGAACTCTCCGAGTATGACTTCGAGATTCACCACATCAAAGGCACAGCAAACGGAAGGGCCGACGCGCTGTCCCAAAGGCCGGACTACGACCAAGGAGACAATGACAACAAGGACGTAGTAGTCCTCCCCGACGCGCTCTTTGTACGAGCCACGAACGTCGAAGCAATCATGCCAACAACCCTGACAATACAATCCGAAGAGATGGAAAGGCCAGACGCCGCGTACCATCAGGACGAAGACTACCTCCGCCCGTGGATAGATGCCCACCGACTAAAGAAGATCGAAGGCACCTGGTACAAGGATGGAAGGAGGGTGGTGACGGGCGGACTGCACGACAAGAGAAGTATCATCTCCGCCCATCATACACCACCAGTTTACGGACACCCAGGCATTAACAAGACCTCGCAATTAGTCAAACACTCCTACTGGTGGCCAAACCTCGTCCAAGACGTGCTTGACTATGTGAAAGGATGCACAGAGTGTCAGAGACACAAGGCGAACAACCGACCAACCCGAGCACCACTGTCCCCGATTTATCCAAACCCTGAAGCACTCCCTTTCGAAACCATCACCCTCGACTTCATCACCAAACTACCTCGATCACAGGGGTTCGACTCAATCCTCACCATCACAGACCACGACTGCACGAAGGCGGCCGTCTTCATCCCCTGCCAGGAAGAAATCACTGCGGAAGGAACCGCTGCCCTATACGCTAAGCACGTCTTCTTACGGTTCGGACTCCCCTCCAAGGTGATCAGCGACAGAGACCCACGTTTCGCGTCCAAATTCACGCGCGAACTATGCAAGATACTAGGCATCTCACAGAATGTCTCCACTGCCTACCACCCTCGCACAGATGGGCAGTCCGAGCGAACCAACCAGTGGCTAGAACAGTACCTCCGCTTCTGGACCAACGAGCGGCAAGATAACTGGGCGGCCTACCTCCCTATAGCGGAATTCACACACAATAACTGGCCCCACGAGACCACAAGGAAGTCCCCTTTCTACCTCCTAATGGGGTACAACCCACGCGCTGATTGGCTCGATAGACCATCACCCATTCCCCAGGTGGCGCTGAGAATAGATCAATTCCAGGAAGCCAGGACACAGGCCAAAACGCTCCTTATCAAGGCACAAAAGTCATGGGTCAAACACAAAGATACGCCCAGATACAAGGAAGGCGACCTCGTGTGGCTGGAAGGACGCCACCTGCGAACCAACCAACCAACCACGAAGCTTGCGCCCAAGAGACACGGCCCCTTCCGAGTCATAGAGGTGATGTCCCCTGTCAACTACCGCCTCGAACTTCCCACACAGTGGAGCATCTATCCGGTGTTCCACACCGATCTTCTCACCAGATATCACGAGACCGCGATGCACGGACCTAACTATCAGCGCCCACCCCCAGATTTGGTAGATGGTGAAGAAGAATACGAAGTAGAGAAGATTCTAGACTCCCGAAGATTCGGAAGAACTCGGAAACTCCAGTACCTTGTGAAATGGAAGGGATACCCCGACTCGGAAAATCAGTGGGTCAACCGGAGCGAAGTGTTTGCCGACCAGGCCATCAAGGACTTCAGGGCGCTGAACCCCACAAGGGAAACACATATAAAGGAGGCCCACTACGAGCTAAGTCCCCCAGCAATCCCTGCTACACTCTCTCATCCTGTCTACCTCCGCTCAATGTCTTCTTGCTCGCTCCCGTCCCACTCCACCATCGTCGCCGTCACCGAGGCCCTTGCCACAACCCATGGGCCCGCCACCCGCAAGGACGCCATCGCCATCCTCCGAGCCTTCCCAGACCCTACCATCGGGGGGACAGCCGACTCCCCTGGTGCGCAGCCTCTTACCAGTGAGGCGCTCACCGAAGAAGGCGAGCACACCCTACTCGAGGGCCCGGCCACAGATAGCCACCTTCAACACCTTGACGGACACGGTGACGTTGAACCTGTCCAGATACCACACCGAATTCGGGCCCGTGCGGCCATGGAAGGAGGTGGCGAGGGAATGGAAGGACGAGCAGCTATGGAGGGCACAGATGAAGCTGGTGGAGTTGTGACATCGGCGAAAGCTGACGAGGACTGGGGACTGGATGAGGACGCCCCCAACGACTACCCAGCTACGCACCCCCACATTTTATCCACCACAGACACTGACGATCCCCGGGAGACTCCCTACACCCTCAACACCGATGGATCCCCCATGTACAAGCGGGACCTCGGAGTGCTCGGCGGTCCCACTCACCAACCCCTCACTGTCATCAACACACGCGTCCCCGCTGGCTTCAAGGCCAACAAGGGGGCAGATTACATACCGTTCCGCATCGTCTCCCCCAACGGGGTCGAGCGCGAGGCCCGCTACCACCAAGTCATCATGGGGCCCGACCCAATGATCGTTGGTATCATCGACGAGTCAGACAAGGTCTACGCTCGCCCCCTCTACGCTGCCCCCCGCTATAACTACGGCGGGAAGCCCATGTACCCAGCGGCGGACATGGCCCTCTTCAGCGAGGCCTTCGAGGATCGGGCGCGCGTCGATCGCTGCCTCGAGTCCATGCACGACCTCTCCCTCACCGCAGAGGTCCATCGCTACCGCCACGCCCAGCGGGAGGAGGAGCACATCAACCAGAGGATCGACGACCTCATCGCAGCACTGGGGGAGATCTCGGGCAAGGTGACAGGAAGTCGGCGCCGGCTGGAAATGGCCAACGCCATGGAGCGTATCGAGGACGAGGCGGGCACCATGGTGGACTACGAGCTGACGAAGAAGAAGAAGACACGTAGGGGCAGGAAGATTGGGGAGCAACCGCCGCGCACGCGGATCAGGTACGAGGAGGAAGGCTTTGGAGCGTCGGGGCATCGCATCTAAAAGGGGGGTGATGTTGCGATCGGACTCATCGGTACGGACTACAGGCTCATGGGGTTCTGACTACCCTAGTATTAGTCAGGGACAGTCGTCTCAGTCAGCCGCATCGGCTGTATTATCACATGTACTTACTATCGGACTTGACTCATACCTAGGACAGTTGTAGTAGGGTTCGAGCTACTATCGCTACTGGGTACCTTACGTTCAGGAGGAGCTTCAAAGCTCCTCGTCAACTGTATATAGCTGGCTGTACGAAGACCGAGCTCCTTAGCTTGGTCTTCTTGAATCACCATCGCACTTCTTCAATCCCTTCTCCTTTGTCTCGTTCTCTCCGTCTGTCTGCTAGTACGCCTGTCCTTTGTAAGGCAGATCGCCCGACGACTTGTACGCCTGGTGGACGTCGCCCCAGTGCCTGAGACGATCACGGTCCTACTAAGGACGTGTATCTATATTCGCTAAGTCGCCTCCATTACCAGGCCACTCTGTCATCGCTCAAGTCAAGCATCGTTAGGACAGGCCTAACGCAACAGTAAGCGTGGAGGTCTTCCAATTGGATGACGCCTGGAGGGATCGCGTCGATATACTTGGCGGTGGCCCAAGAGGTGCTGTCGATGATGAAGAAGGAGTGATATGGGGAGGCCACGCAGTCGTTGCGATACAGGTATACTTGGTAGGCTGCGACGTCTGCAGGGAGGTCCACTGATCTGCGAAGGGACAGGCAAGAATAAGTCATGGGGATCCCTGGTCTAAGGGGATATACCGGACAACTCACTTAAGAGGGGAAACCTCTTAGCAAAGACGAGTAGATGGTGGTGGTATTGGAAGAAGACCAAGATGCCGTTCTTGGTCTTCGCACTACTCTACTTATACAGATACGCGTGGGCTTTAAAGTGCCGCTTGAATACTACTAGCCAATAGCGTAAATACCGTGAACCCTAGTACAGCTATCCTAGTATGAGTCACTACGAGTCATCCCAAGATCCGATCCGTTATCGTACAATCACATGTGCTGGAGCTTACCCGGCTGACTGATCCTAGAAGTCCATGACGATATTCTGCTGACGGTGGTGTCATAGCCAACGCCTCAGTGTCCACTTCCTGGCCCGAGGCGCCGATCGATCTGAAACGTAACAACTTCCCTGTTACATCAACATCCCCAGTGAATGAGTGAGAGGAGAGACCTCACCTCTGATGAACGAGATTGTATTCCTGTGTACTTCCTGGACCCTTACTTTTCCCTTGTCGATGATCTCATCTACGCCACCTTCAACGATCAGCCCGTCACTAGTCCCAATGGTCACTTTCCGTGGGTACATGTAGTTACCCAGAAGCATCTTACAGTCCAAGACTTTGAGCAAGTCTTTCCCTACATCCAAAAGGTTTGAAAACTAGATTGGGCTATCCTTTGTGGATCCTTCAAGAAGAAGTGAGTATCCTGGTCCTTTACCCACTCCCATTGGGTATATGGAAATAACTGAGCAGTTTGGTTTTCCGACTCTGAAGAGCAATCAGAGAGTGAGCATTTGCTAACCCCCTTAAGTCCTTCCAACGCCCCGGATTCTGATAGTGAACAAGAAGAAGTTTCACAAATCCTTGACAACACTGCTAAAAGACTTACCGGTCTCATATCCCAAGTGGATTCCCAGCCTTCTTCCCCTTGCGTATCCCCTGGTCCACTTCCAAGTGCACCTGGTCCCAGCCGACTTCATCGAATAGCGACTACTTTGATAAACTCCCCTCCGAGTACTTCCCCCCCAAGACTACCATCCCCGCCTCTCACACATAGAGCAATGGTTCCCCACAATCCCAATCGCCTTTGCCCCAAGTACCTCGCCTCCCAAGAATCCCTTCATGTTCCCCTTCAAGACCTCCTTCACATTCCCCTCCAAGACCTCCAGCGATAATTCCCATGGCTGCAAATCTGGTGAAGATCCTTGGTGCAGCACCTGAACCCTTTGATGGAAGACCCAACAAAGTGGAAGTGTTCTGGAATAATTTGGCAAATTATTTCCACCTCAATGCGTCGATTTTTGATACCAATGACAAGAAAATATCTGTGGCCCTGACTTACTTCAAAGTGGGCACTTCTGCAGGTGAGTGGGCCCAGGATAGCCAACACAAGGCCTTGAACCCAGCTGTGGGTGCAGCTGTCTCCTTCAGAACGTGGTGTAGCATCTACCATGGACACTTGCCTGACTTAGGCTTCTTGCTGGGTGGCGATCCTTGAAAGTCAGAAGTTGCGGTTAGCGAAAGTCTCTGGGTAGAAGGCGGGATGAGGCTGAAGGCTTTTGTCTCTCCCAAAGTAAGCGTGAAGGTCTTCTAGTTGAATGACTCCTGGAGGGATCCTATCGATGTACTTGGCACTGGCCCAAGAAGTGCTGTCGAGTATGAAGAAGGAGTGATACGGGGTGGCCACGCGTTCATTGCGATATAGATGTACTTGGTAAGCCGCGACGTCTGGAGGGAAGTCCACTGATCCGCGAAGGGACAGGTAATAAGTCACGGGGATCCCTGGTCTAAGGGGATATGCCGGACGACTCACTTAAGAGGGGAGACCTCTTAGCAAAGACAAGTAGACTGTGGTGGTATTGGAAGAAGACCAAGATGCCATTCTTGGTCTTCGTGCTACTCTACTTATACAGATATGCACGGGCTTTGAAGCGCCGCTTGAATACTACTAGCCAATAGCGTAAGTACCATGAACCCTAGTACAGCTATCCTAGTATGAGTCACATCGAGTCATTACAAGATCCGATCCGTTATCGTACAATCACATGTGCCGGAGCTTACCTGGCTGACTGATCCTACAAGTCCATGACGATATTCTGCTGACGGCGATGTCATAGTCGACGCATCAGTGTCCACTGTTGGAACGAGATAAGTACGTAAGGACCTTATCTATAGCAGTTACGACATTACAGTAGTATGTTTTCCTATTACGGTAGTTGGGATACGTACTATAGTGGGCATAATACGCCCTCTGAGTGAGAGAAGCCCTATGGCTATCTCAAAGTGGTAGTTTACATCAGGCGTGTGTAAAAACGCGATATTGTGGATGCCTGTACTCATCACTTTTACACATATGGACAGGGTAGGACCATAGAGTATAAAAACCCTCCCATGGGGAGGGAGGCAAAAAGGATATTCACTCTCTTCTTCACTTGTGCACCCTCTCCACTCTACAGTCTCTCAACCTACTCAAAGGTGAGAACTCCATTCCTGTTAGCTGCGCGTATTGCTGCACAACAGGTTATGGGCCCTGTTACAGGGTTTTGCCATCGCACTCTTTGATAGAGTTGCGCCTTGTGGTCATCGCCCACCACGACGTTGCCTTTGCAAAGAGGGACTCGTGCGGTTGTAGGCATTAGACTCAAGGAGGCTCCCTGGTTCATAACAGCCCAATATTGTGCTCTGAAGGAGTACACAGACTAGGCCTCTCGCCTAACTAAACAAGGCCATGTGTAAACCTCCATTAATTTGGAGGCGCTGCACATGATAACCTTGGGGCGATGCTGAGCAGTTCTATTGGCTTAGCAATTAACCGGCAGACTGCAAAGACCGGCGCACAACATAGGATTGACCTATGGGTCAAAATGGGACTAATATTGGCTTTTTATCTTACTCAGTATTGTTATTATTGTAACACAATGCTGACGTTCTCAAAGCCAACAGATTTTTACACCTATGTTGTCCCAACTCACTACGCTTGTCCCCGTCTTTGATGGCTCTAACTGGGCCACCTGGTCTAAGCAGATGACCGCCTTCTTTATGTCACAAGGGCTCTGGGGCTACGTTGCTGGCACCATCCCTGTCCCTCCTGTTGCCAATGCCGCTGAAAGAGCGGCTTGGATGCGAAGCGATGAGATGGCCAGGGGTAATCTTACCCTTTGCCTCTCGCCTGCTATACAGCAGGCAGTTACTGGCAACACTTCCCAGCTTCTCTGGGAATCTGTTAAAGACCAGTATGGTGCAGTATCCATGCCCCGCATCTACAAGGACTTTAAAGAAGCCATCTCTATCCGCTTTGACACCAATCAGCATCCCACTCCCCAGTTCGAGAAAATGGCTGCCGCTTTCGCTCGTCTTGGAGCAGTCACTGTTGGTACTGGAGCCAACGCCACCACTCTTGCCATTTGCCCACAGCTGCAGGCACTTATTGCTATGTCCGCCCTGCCCCAGAAATGGGAGCACCTTATTCCTGTCATGTGCAACAATCTTGCCCTGGCAGATCTTCAGCTCGCCACCGTATCGGCTTGTGTCAAGAGCCAGTACAAGACTGAGACCAATCGCGGACAGCATAAGGCCACCCATAACGCACAGAAGCTTTCTGCCATTAAGCGGAAGCGCAATGACCCTCACTTCTCTAAGCAGGGTTCTTCGTCGCAGCAGCCTAGCACCCCCGGCCCATCCAACCAGCAGCAGCCTTTCAGGCAGCGCGGAGGACGTGGATCCGGAAGAGGCAAGGCTAAAGGGAATGGCAAGGCACCTGCCCATGCTCCACAGCACTCGCATATTGCCTCCATCGCCGCACTAGCCCCCCCCACTTCCCACAAGGTGACTCATATTGGGTCTGTTGCACAGCAATGCACGCAGTGTACAGGTAGACCCTTACCTGAATAGAGAGCTTAGACGAGGCTTAGAGTGAAGCAGAGGAAGCTCAAGGTGGGGTGGAGAGAGATGTGTATATGTACTTGCTCCTATAGTAGGATTTATATACTCTATGGTCCACCCATGTCCGTTTGGGGAAAAGTGATGAGTAGAGGCGTCCACAATATCGCGTTTTCAGTGTCACCTAATGTCTAATCACCGGTGGACTCAGAATAATCCCTTAAGGGGATTCTGTACATATACCGTATGACCAAATACTCCGAATTACGTGTATAGCATAACTAATCGTACTGTCATTCCTACATAATGAGCCTTATAGTAAGTATTACAGCTCAACAGGGTCATCTGGTGTCTCCACAAGGACAGAAGTCGAATCATCCTCCCCTCAGAGGACTTCAGGCTTCTTCCCTTTGGTCAATAAGGCATTGACGCTTGCTGAACGGCTGGATGTACCCACTACAGTCCAGACCATAAAGACGCTTGAGCAGCGCTTTGCTGATGTTGATGCGCTGATGCGCCCCCGCATTGAAAAGTTCATGGATGAGGAGTACGACTCCGATTTCAATATTGATATGTCGCAGCAGCCCTCTGGCAGCATGCAATCAATCATGAACATAGATGGCCTCGATGACACCGAGATATTTGGTGAGCATTCCAATGCTCTCCAACTTGACTTATCGGATCTGACGATAAGCGATGGGGGTTCTGATACAGAAAACTGTGCCCCCACGCCTCCTTACGTCGACCCGGCTTCTATTGTCGAAGCAACAGTCAGGTGGGCTACTACCGGCGAAAGCCGTTTCCCTCCTCAATCACGTTCTAATGAACAGATTGAATCCATTTGGCATAGCAATCAGCAGTACCTGAAAGATAATGGCAAAGAAACAGACCCTCGTTTTGACGCCCTTGTCTCTCCTTCGGTCTCTATAGGCCGATCTTTGACACCGGAGTCTTTCTTGACTGGACCAGATACTGAGATCCTCAATTGGGGATCATGTGATGAAGAGTACGTCTTTTCTTCACTTTGCACACCACATGCTGATAACATTACAGTATTAGCCCTGCCCCCAAAAAATCCAAAATGGGGCAGCTGTAATAGTTTCGTATATCTACGAGAATCGCATGTAGTAGCACTGAAGTCACTCAAAATGTACAATATTAGCAGTGCTCTCCTTGATTCTTTTGAGTGTGAGCACAATGAGTACTTCAGTCAATGCGTTAAGTGTTTAGAACGTACAAAAAATATGTGGCTCCTTGATTCAGGAGCATCAGCACATTTCACTAATAAACTTAGTGACTTCATCGACTATAAGCCAACTGCCAAGTCTGATAAGATTCCCGTAAAGACTGCAGCTCATACTCTCTATGTTGAAGGAACCGGAACTGTCTTGCTAGAGCATTACATCGCAGACAAACTCGTGACTACGTGGGTGTATCCGGTCCTATACATTCCTAGAATGAGCACGCGTCTTCTATCTATGGGAGTCTTCTTACAGCAAGGTTTGCACGTTTTGGGGAATTCGCAGCATATTAACTTGCTACGTAAAAAGAAGACGATTGTCCAATGTAAACCCCTCCTTCACAGACAATCTCTATATTGGCTAGATGCCTCTATATCCACTCTAACTGAGTCGCTTATTGCGAACCAGTCTGCATTACTCAATGTAGACTATGACCTTATGCATCGTCGCCTCGGTCACCCATCCAAAGAGGTTTTGAGACGAGCTAAGGAACACACTAAGGGCTTTCCAGAAGGGATTATAATTCCCACCTCTGATAACATTTGTCCTGGGTGTGCACAAGGCAAAATGCCTGCTGCCTTACATCCTCCGTCTGATACAAGGGCTAAAGCCTCTTTCAATCGAATACATTCTGATTTGAAAAGCTTCCCTTTACCGTCATACCATAAATACAAGTATTTTATCGTCTTCTTTGACAATTATACTTCGTTTGCATGGATTACTCTTTTACGGGATAAAGCCTCTGCTATTACTGCATTGAAGCAGTGGCTTGCGCTAATTAAAAATCAATTTAGCACTACCATAAAAGAATGGATGTCTGATGCCGGCGGTGAATACAAATCAGATGCTTTCCTAAAGCAGCTTAAGGATGCCGGCATTACAGTGCTACAGTCAGCGCCACATACACCTCAGCAAAATGGGCGCGCTGAGCGCTTTATGTGTACTATAATGGACAAAGCTCAGGCTATGCGCCTTGATGCTTGTTTACCACAGAGCTGGTGGGAATTTGCAGTCCTACACACTGCACATTGTTACAATAGAACCCCCATAAGTCACCTTCAATGGCAGACTCCTTACAAACTATTGTTCAATGAAGTCCCTGATATATCGCATCTTAGAGTATTTGGTTGTGGCGCATATGTACATATTCCAGAAGCTCGCCAGGTGAATAAACTTTCTCCCAAAAGCGAGCTAATGATCTACCTTGGTAGAGGACCTGGAATGAAGGCTGATGTCTCCATGCGCACGCCAAATACCTTGTTCTATTCAGACAAGGCACTCTTCGATGAAGCTCTATTTCCTAGGTGTCCAATAGACAATCCTAGATGTGAGCCCCGTGGTGTAACTCAGTTAGATGATACAGTTCCACATGGGCTGTCTAAAGACCATACCACTCCTGGTGATGATGACAACCTACCACCTGAGCCCCCTATTACCAAAGGGAGAAGCGCTCCCCAGCCGGCCGCTGGACCCCCTCCTAGTACTCATACTAGATGGATTGGATCGCAGCTACCTCCACCTTTACCCCCTGAACCAGTACCTGGTCCCAGTGAACCTAGGCGCTCAGGGCGTACAAGGAAACTAGTTACTCGTCCTGATAATGTCTATGGAGATAGGCCTCCTACTACGATTATTCGAGATATTGCACAGACTCGCACATGGCGACAATTGACACAACCGCAGCCAGGTAGCTCCCAGCAGCATCCATGTCTGAGTCGGACAACCTCAGGTGACATTCCTGAACAAGCTGATCCTGACTCTTCTGGTGCACAGAGTGATAATCCGCATGATTCAGACGAAGTAGATCAGCAACTTCTGATCCGCCTAGCTCAGGAAGGGGGAGTCAAATTTCTAGATCTTCTGCTCGCCAAAGCAGTTTCACCATTGGATCTAGAGTCACCTGATACCTCTAATATTCGCGAATGGACCTATCGGGACATTCTTAAAATGCCAAGTGAACCTCAGGAGGAGTGGCGTAATGCGTGCCAAGAAGAGCTTGCCTCTCTTCGCAAACCCAAGGTCTATGATCTTGTTAACCTGCCGCAAGGCAGAAGGGTGATCAAGAATAGATGGGTATTTGACTTAAAGTCAGATGGCTGTAAAAAAGCCAGGCTAGTTGCCAAAGGCTTTTCACAGGTTGAAGGCATAGACTATGACGAAATATTCTCGCCAGTGGTACGGTTTGAGACTGTCCAGATGATGCTTGAGCTTGTAGCACTGAAGGATTGGCACATCTCTGGACTTGACGTCAAAACTGCCTTTCTTTATGGAGACCTTGATGAGGAACTCTATATGGAACAACCTGAAGGGTTTAAAGACCCTAGCCAACAAAATAAAGTCATGCGCCTTAGGAAAGCTATATATGGACTTAAACAAGCAGCACTCGCTTGGTGGAGAGCGCTGGATAAGTCCATGAGCACCCTTGGCTGCACATGACTTCAATCAGACTCAGGTCTGTTTGTGAATGAAGACAAAACAATCGTAGTTATTGTCTATGTCGATGACGTTCTTTTCCTTGGGAGAAGTAAAAAGGACATAGCATCCCTGAAGAAACGCTTCATGGAGATATGGGAATGCAGAGACCTGGGTGATACCAAAGAGTTTCTACGCATGCGCATATTACATTCTAAGGGTAGAATCCTGATAGATCAGCAGGATTACCTTCAGAAAGTGCTGCAGCGCTTTAAACCTGATTAACGCCAAATCAGTACCTACCCCACTACCGGAAGGGTATCATCCATCCCTAATAAGGGAACCGCAACCCCAGAGCTCCGCGCGTCATACCAACAAGTGATAGGGGTCTCT
>JAKELL010000135.1:0-135359 GCA_021524915.1 Lactarius akahatsu | reverse complement strand
TGCCCAAGGGGAAACGTAAGTAGAGTTGATGCTGTGTCTGACTTCGTGGAAGACACCTTTTTTTTATCACACCTCATCTCTTTTATATCCTGGGATGCAAGCTTCCCCATCATCTTCTCTTTCATCGCCTCGGTTTCTGACCCTCCCTCGGCGGTCCATCTTTTTCTTTCCCCACAACCATTGGCCGAGTCCGATCACCTTTGACCCGTCCAGGTCACCTCGGATCTCCCCAGTATGGTAGACTGGAATAGCCCCCAGACAATTCTCGCGAACTCTCGTACGTGGTAGCCCCGCCATCCTCTATCTCGCTTCCAATCCAATGGAGTGCTAACATACTGTTACCCCACAAGTGACACTCGTGAAGCTTATCCACATAGTTGATGGCATCTACATGTGCGTTCCGGTCTGCGTTTTACGCCCTTTGCTTCATTCACATCTCTTGCGACAACCGTGCAGATGGGAATACTTCACCACGCTATGGTTCGAGTGGGAGGTGTTGGTCACCAAGAGACGACAGTGGAGATGGACCATGCTAGTGCGTCTCCGCCTTATCCCTACTTCTAAAAATGGTACCTCTAACCCCGAGCAGATATACATTGGGACACGTCTCACTGCACTTGGCGGCGTCTGTACGGAGCTCGTGGGCTTCAATTTGACCACACGTTTCAACTGTCAGGCGTGGCTCCTCTCTGTCTATGTGCGCCGCACTCCGTCCTGTTCCATTCCAGTGGGGCTCACGAAGCGCCCAGATCACCTGCTACCCGGCGTTTGCTCTCAACTCCTTACTCATCCTGCTTAGGACGTGCGTGACGGTTCCTCCATTGATGACTAGTCCCCCTTATCGACTACTGCTTACGCTTGCAGGATCGCCATATGGGAACGAAAGCCCATCATGTCCGTCGCTTTGACTGCCGTGTGGTTGACGAATGTCGCCTTCCTCATTCACGGTGCGCGCCTTTCACTGCCGGCTTTGCTTCGATGATTTGACCCCCAATTACCCCCTAGGAGTCACCCTTGTGCGTAAACGCAGTCCAATTTCTAACAACACCAGGCGATTGACCGAGATCCTAGGCGAAAGGCGTCTGGCTTCCGTCGGCGAATGCCTGCTTTGTTGCAGATTCTCAGAAAGCGAAGCTCAACGTGCTCATGTCGACCGTGACCGACTTGATACTTCTTTTTGCCATGATTATTGGTGTCTTGCGGTTACAATCGGACTCTTCAACTTGGCGCATGCTCTATCGACATGTGCGTCATCTTTCTGCAATCGCACAGCGTAATCCTTCTCCTGAACAGATGTTTTATGCAGGGTATAGTCTGGATTTTCCTGGCGACAGTCGGGCTGGTTCCTCCAACGGTGCATTTACTCCTTCCCCAATCACGTTTCACCCAAACTCATGTATAAATGTGCATAGATATTCCTTTTTCTAAATTTAAATGGTGAGGATCGTCTAGGTTCCGTGGTTAATAAGGATCCGGAGCTGATGTAGTGGTGCTTCCCCCGTTCTAGAACCCATGAATATCGTAAGTCCTCTGCTTCATCTACGGTAGCCCTTTTCGGGACTAAGTACTCTCGCTTTTTACAAAGATGTTCCAAACACCAGCTAGTAAGTGTCGCCTGCCTCCGGAAAAGCGATATAATCTTAACCAACCGAATCACTAGTGGTTGTTATGTTCGGCGGTTTTTTTCGCTCTCGGTTGATCCGACGATCTCATGATATTTCCTCCGCAGGACAATTTGCGCGACCCGTCTCTATCGCTCATTAGTGACCTTTGGACATCGATCAACAGTCTCGTGTGTATTTTCATATTGACCTCGGCATCGGTCGAATGCCCGTTTCTGACACGCGCTGCCTCCTAGTGACTCTTTCCTCACTAGCGCCCCTCTGGCGTCCATCCAAGATCTCCCGCGGACTGTCCGTCTCCCACGGAGCTCCTCAGGTTGGACACCGTCACTTTCCACAGGCTCGCGTTCGACGGGCCCAAACGCCGTTGAGTTCCCGACGTCGTATGGGCGCTATCATGCCGAAGACCTGGTAAATGACGGCTTGAAGGTGATCAACGAGGAAGGCGGGGAAGGCGAAAACGACAAGGCGAAAGGAGTATATTGAGACTCTTGCTACGAGCAAGCGCTTCTCAGGTCTGGATCTAACTGTACTGGGCTCACCTCTATCTACCCTGGAATTCTCTCTATCTGTGGTCACGCGTTGTATCTATTTCCTTCTATGTATTTCTTACTTTCCTCAAGGGGTCGCTCTCCGGAAGAAATGTGAGGGTGTTTTGTTGTTCGCTTATAGACCAGATTCGCGGACACTTACTGTGTAGTAAAATATTAAATGGATGAAGGGGGCGGGAATTTGACCGTGTGCATTGCACGGCCCATTACAGGGAGTGTATGATGCTGGGCTACCGAGCGTCCTCTACGCATTCTTTTCCTTACGGAATCATTCATCTTTGGATACATAAACGAAAATCCGTTTTTTCCTGGCATGCCACATCGGTCCAAGAGAGCTGCTTTGGCTCGTCACTGGTAAAGAGTTGAGTATAAATAAGAAGCGGGGCGCAACGAAGCGCTTGGTGATATGAGGGCGTTTTCGTTTTTCTGATGTGATGGGGCGCCTGTTTTGGAGCACCCAACGCAATCCATCAGACAAAAGCAAACGAACAAAGGCACGGATCAGCACAGTGCTTGTTGCTGAAGATGTGTAATGCCAGGCTTTGTTGTGATTTCGGGATGTTCCGCCCGAGAGAAAGATATCGATCAGAGGAAGGGTCACACTGGCATCTTGATGGAGGTGGCTGTGGGCGATGCGGTGTGGAAGAAAGGTGTTTTCAGCTTGGTTCTCAGCTCTAATTCTCGGAATGCGAAGCTTGTCGGAAGCTGGTCGTTGGGAAGACAAAACTAACACAAACCAGATGGCTGTTTTGTTGTTCACACGGAGAGAAAGGAAAGAACGCAGAATGATATATATATTAGTAAAGATTTATGAAGAGGGAAGAGTGCATGGCACGAGCAGATGCGAAAGTAGGGTCCTGTGATGAGAAAGGCAGGGCATGATAGGAATCGCGATTTGACATACACTGGCAGTAGGCCAAGGTGATTCTTGAAGGGGTCGGCCTTTATGCGGAGCACGTGGGGCCCTAACTGCAGCGAGCGTGATTCGACAGTGCTTGGCGATTGTGGGCGTGGCTTCGCGGGCGGCGCGCTCACTGGTGCCTCAGGCCGCACAATGGCCCACGGCGGGTCAATGAAAGTATCCGTGGGCAGCTTGCGCCCGGAAGTCGTTGGGCATGAGCCCAAAGTGGGTAGGTGGGTTGTCTGCACCCCAAGCAGGGGACCCCATATGAGCCGTGTCAAGGCAGCGTACAACCCACATCCGGTGTACAAAGTAGCCAGAGCCACGACCTTGAGTACCGGAGCTATATAGTGCTGGTACGAGTTCAAGGAGGGCTGGCGCGCATCTCTGCGCGACGCAGCTAACTCGTAGTTGGTCGCCGTGCTGAGGTTCTCCAGGGCTCCGAGACGTCGGGGGACTGAGACCTGAGGCAAACGAGAGGCCAACGACTAATCACAGCCTACTCAGAGACCGTACGCACCCTTTCGAACACATCCGTTCCTATTCTCCTTCGATCCGTAGGAAATGTGCGGTTTTCACCGGTGCGACTGCCTTCGTGTGCACGCCGTCATTGGTTTCGAGGGTAACCTGCCGGGGTGTGCGGGTATCATAGACACTGTAGCATGTCCAGTCCGCGGGACTTTTAATTGGGTAGAGGCCTCGCATTGCGTGTGGTCATCGACAGGGTTTTTGAGTAGCGAATGGACCAAGCTGCCTCGCCGAAGGGTGTTCGTTAATTGCGTCCGCGTGCTCCAAGGGGTCGTCCCATCGATAACTCAAGTTGTGCACCCGATGACGGACTGGAAGTGGAGAAAGAGACGTGGTGTAATCATTCGTCGGGATGTATCCGTGGCACGGTCACCACGATACGACTTGACAGCTGTAAGTCGAAGCGACAGGTTCAGTAACTTATCACACGGCCAGCAACCTTTTCCGTTTAATTAGATGGGCCTCAGACGGCCAATGAAGCCTTGGTATCATGGACTTCTCGGCTCGGCTTTAGTAGTGCTACGAACTAGTAATATTCGCGTCGCTGGTCGATGAATGGAATCCCATGCGAATAAGCACCTGTGGCTGAGACGCTCCGGTGACTTGACGTTTTCCCAGACTCGGGATTTGCCCACGGATAGCAGTGCCCGTCGACCATGAATCCGGGCATATGCTATGCGCCTGGGAAAGCGCAACCTGATGAACGCAGCGCAGAGTGACTCTAAATAGGTGCGACTCGGATTACACTCGGTACAGTATGATTTGGTCCACTGATTCGGTCCCGGGTCGCTTCTCTTTCCCAGTCGCGTGGTCCAATTAGTCCACCCAGGGTTATATCGTCTTATTCGCCCCGCACCGGCCGCACTGCCGAACGCGCGGGGATGCTCTTATCGGAAGAGAACACTGCCCCACTTTGGAGGCGCCCAGGGCGTAATCAAGATGCCATCCAACTGATGATTCTCTGTCATAGCCTTGAGCGTGTGCGAAGACGTGATATGGCCTTGCTGTCCGAGGTGTCTATATAGGAGTGGCGAGGAAGCGCCGTACCCCCAGATCGCTCCTCTGCTATCCCCCACCTTGTTGCTTGCCTGTCAAGATGGTCAATTTCCACGATCCCGGCGTCATCCTACAGGACTCCCGTGCGTACACTTCCTGGCCTGGGCCTAGGGCCTAGACAGTCCGCTGAACTCGTTCTTTACCTTGGCAGTGTCGGTAGTGAAGCTCTGGCACACCATAGACGGCCTTTTCATGTGAGTCCTCGCAGTTCCCGCAGCAGTCTCCTCTCACCCACTCATTCGCTTTCCTGTTCCAGATGGGAGTTCTTCATCACTCTCGAATATGAATTGAGCGTCCTCCGAAGGCGTCGCCCATACCAATGGCCAATATGGGTCTGTCCCACTTTTTCTTTCGGGTCCCGTTGCCCGCGCGCCAAGACCTCATGTTGATCACCCCTCTGTGTAGATTTACTCTCTGACACGCGCGTGCACCCTCATTGCCGTAATTCTTAATATGCTCGGATTCGACGCCTCAAGTCCGATCAATTGTCATGTGCGTATCATTTCCGTCCTTCCTACGCTCGCCTGACCTCCGCAAAGCTATGGATTATCTTTGAACTCGTGAGTCGTCTCTTTCCGGTGGAGAACGACGGCTGAGGGCCTCCAATTCGGTAGATATTTGCTTACTCGGCCTTCGCGGCCGCCTCACTTCTGATCGTGCTTCGCATGTGCGTCTATTTCACGATGCAAACCTTCTCCCCGAAACGACCGCCCTGATTGTGCTTGTCGCTACGTAGATTCGCCATCTGGGATGGCAACAAAATCGCCGTGTCGATTGCGATGAGCGCCTGGCTCACCAACGTTGCATTCCTTATCCACGGTACGTCCCCACCCCGTTTCTCCAAAAGATCAGAACACTCACAGGCCCGGTTTTGTTGTGTAGACATCGTGAAGGTGAGTATACCCGTCCACCCGTCTAGGGTTGCCGGCTCACTGTCTGCAGCTCCGCGCTACATGGGTGCCTGTGCCAGGCGTCTGCGCAGTGCTAAATATCGAGAGCAGCAAAAACACCGTCATCGTCACGCTTGTTACAGATGTGATCTTATGCCTCACTATGCTTGTTGGTTTGCTTCGCCTCCGCCAACCCGGCACCACCATAGTGGCCTTGTGGAACTTCCTCTGGAGGCAGGTAGGTACTGGGGGTGTCTTACCCTCTCCGATCGCTTATACGTTTCCGATTTGAAAGGGTCTCATTTGGGTATTCTTGGCCACCGTCGTCCAGATCGTCCCGACAGTCAGTCTGACCACGTTCCTCCTTCTCTTGTCTTCGTCTCACGGTCGTTCTTCTACTGTAGGTGTTCATCAGCTTGAATTTGAACGGTAAGATACCTTCACCGCCAGTCTGGTGACGAGGAATAACGAACTTTGATTCCGTTGGGAATACCAGATCCTTTCGACATCGTAGGTTTCCTAGGAAGTTTGCTGCTACAAGCGTCTTTTCTCACGCCGTCCCTACCATACAGATGTTCCAAACGCCCTCACTCATCGTCATGTCAATCGCTGCGACGCGGATGTATCGCTCATTGACAGACTTTACGAGCACCTCTGGGCTGTATGTGCTCTCCCCACTTCCTCCGTTTTATCATCACGCTAACCGCGGCCGACGTCGCAGTCTCGATAGCACTCAAACTCGGAGTGGGCGCACGACCACTTCAGAACCCAAACGGATCTCCACAGCGCCAATTCCGCTCGACCGGATAGGGATGGAGGTGGCCGTGCACAGGTCGTACGAGGGGGATTACCCGCCGGTGCATGGGGACCGATATAGCTCGTATGTCAGCACGGATAGTCACTCGCAGGACAAGCCGCCCGCGCTGGACGCCGACAACGACCTCGAGAACGGTGTCAAAGCATGATGAGCCCCCTGGTGGCAGAAAATATCACCTGCGGCTCACGACGTGTTTGTCGTTTGTACGGAGTGGCGCTTAGTCGACCCACCTTAGGTTTATGGTTCAAGTAGTAGTAGTAGTAGTAGTAGTAGTAGTAACTTATTTCCTTGATTCTTGGGAGAGGGATTTTCCTTGACGATGAGGAATTTTACGTTCGTGGGTTCACCAATTCGGGACACGCGGATAGGGATTTTTGTAACTTCCTTTTGGATAGCTTGCGGGACCCCAACGTACTGTAATCTCAAGTGTCTACTTGTGTGACCATCAACTCGTGAGGCAATATGGCACACCTTATCCTACAAGATGCAAGAGCCATCACAGAAGACGACCAGACGGAAGGCACGGGCACCTCGGAGATAATGGAGACGGAATGGGTTTGGTAATGGGGCTATGCCAGTGCCAGTGCACGTTCACAAGGTATAGCTTGGAGTTGAGTGCAGCGGTCGAGATCATGAGATCCACGCTGCGAATCATATAACGCTCCGCGGAATCGTGTTGATCACAGGCTTGATCACAGGTAGCACTGTCCTAGGAGCGTGGATACGAAAAGCACCTTGGCCGACTTGGATATTCCTCACTGCATGTCCGAGCCTCCAAGGCTTTATGGGAAACCCTTCAGATGCCCCCTGAACTCCATTTCACTCTAGATGGTCTGTATTTTCCAGAACAAGAGTTCCTTGACTTCAGACTCGTAGTACACCGTACCGTGCCATCGAGGCTCAAGCTTGAGTCTCAGAACAGGTACGGTTTATGGTATCCTGTCATCGTACTAGTGGCATGTTCTACTACTAGTATTTCACGTGTCCATACCAGTACTAACCACCACTACCCGGGCGGTGTGTCCTCCAAAGCCCATGTTTCACACGTACCACGCCCCGACAAGACCTCTGCGACCCTGTGCTGTCCGTGCGCTATCGCTTCTTGTGTTGGAGTCCGTCCATAGGTGTTCCGAGCATCCACATCTGCGCCACGCTCTACTAAGAGCAGGCAAATATCGAGGTGCCCCCACACCGATCCGCAATGCAATGCTGTATGCCCTCTCCTCGTTTTTCTATTCACATCGGCACCATGGTCGAGTAACAATCGCGTAACCTCCAGATGTCCAGAATCTGACGCCTCATGTAGTGGGGTCCCGCCGCTTCGGTTCCGCGAGTTCACGTTTGCGCCGCGTTCAATCAGTAATTTTGCCACCTCCAGGCTCCCCTCGACCGACGCGTCTTGCAATGCAGTGCGACGCCTGCTGTCCATTTCGTTGACATCCGAACCTCGGTCAAGTAATGATCGTACGACGTCCAGCTGTCCGTTTTCTGACGCAGTGTGCAACGAGGGTTTCTCGACGTGAAGGAGTTCTACCTTTTCTCCGTGTTTCGGTAGCGGCTGAACAGTATTAGGGGGCTGATTTCGCGGTCGGGGCATCGGCACTGCACCCGCCATGTGTCCAGATATGAAATTTGCCACCTCGAGTTTCCCGTTATCGAATGCCAGGTCCAATGGCGTTTTATTGTCGTCATTACATATGTTGAAATCTGCGCCACTCTCGAGAAGGATCTTCACGATGTCGAGATGGCCATTGCTTGCTGCTGAATGCAACGGGGTCCGACCTTCGTTGTTGGGGGTATCCGGGTCTGCACCGTTGTCAATTATGAGCCGAACGACATCCAAATGACCGTTTTCCGATGCTATATTCAGTGGATTCCAGCCGTCTAAGGTTCGATAGTTCACATCCGCCCCGCGCTGGATTAGTAGCCGTGATATCTCCACATGTCCGATACTGGAAGCCTCGGCTAATGGAGTCCAGTGATATCCGTTGCCTGGAAGATTGACATCTGCGTTGTGCTCGAGTAATAGCCGTACAATGTCAGCGCGTCCGCCTAGCGATGCCACGTGCAGTGGGTTGAGCCCGTTATAATCCAGAACATTTACATTAGCGCCACACCGAAGAAGCGAGCATGCGACATCAGTGTCGCCAAGGTCTAATGCCGCAATCCATGCAGTGCTGTGATACCCTCCCCTGGCATCAACATCCCCCGGGTAGGTCGCAATCAGGTGATCCACAAGCCAGCGGAGACGGCAATATATGGCGTAATATAATGGCGGCGCCTCTGGCCGAGAGGGGTGCTTCGTAGGCATGGATTCTCGCCAAGGGTCGTCGATGTCGTATATCCACACCCATGCAGAGAACTGTGGATTCTCCCGGTCAAACAGCCGCTCCGTGGCCTCCCGGATTGTCGATGACACATTCTCGAACCGGCCGTGTTCGAACCAGTGTCGTGCCGCGTAATCCGCGAGTGGAAAGTCCCTGATGCTCTCTTTGTCGATGTGGTCGTCGAGTTTGAGTAAGACCCCGAGGGAGGCTTGCGCGAGGGTGGCATGTGCCAAGTGAGGGACGATGCGATAGCAAGACAGATCCTCGCTCGCGGCGACAAGCCGATCCGATGTCAGGAATTCCTTCACGGAAAAGTGAGAAAACTGAACGATTCGAGACCCGTTTACAGTTGATGACTGGTGATGAGACTTGAGCATGCCGAAAGTACAGCTTCTTCTGCGTCACCTAGTCGCCAGCCAACGTTGAACTCTGGGACCGCTCCTGGACCGAACCGGACCTGCCAGAATCTCTGCAAGCTCCTCGACGCGAAGTGGTCTAACAGATACGGCGAGACATTGGAAGAGTCGGTGTGCGAATTGCCGCTTCACTTAGTCGATCCTGCGCAACATGTGTTCGTATGTTTCGTCCAACGTCTCCGGCAGGTGGTCCAAAATACTATGGATACTTGCAGGGAAACATTGGCGCAAGATATCCTAACATGCAGTAAACCCATCTGAACCTGCCGCATTATCAACCGACAGTCCAGAAGAACCTATAGGAAGGAATCGCTCACATGCCGTCTGCCTTCTCTGAGAGTCTATTGATAACCTAGCTGCCTATTCTCTGACTTCCATCTTCGCATATGTCGATCGGACTGGACGACTGATTTGATGTATCCCTAAGATATCCGCCAGTTTGTCCACTTTCTTCAGTGAAGTGAAATACGGAACGACGCCAATGTTTCGAGAATGGACCGGATGTCGATCTCCGGTCCGACTGGAAACACATAGATGTATATTTGGAAGTCGCGAACCGACGAGATCTTCCAGGAACTGGAGCACATTTTCACGAGACGTCGGCATGCCGGAGATGTTCGGAGACTCGTCGAGAGCATCTATGATGATATACGTCGCTGGCTGTCCTGGGATCTTGAGCATGTCCGTCAGACATTGGGAAAGTGCGTCATCTGAAGGCTGCTGGGCTCCTTCATCGTGGTCCAAATAGAAGTGAGAGAATATATCATGGCAGGCGTCAGACCTGGCACTGAGCTGGAAGAGGAGGGATGAGAGTAGATCGCGTCGTTGTTGCTTGTGAGTGTCCCTGAAGTCGAAGAAGAAGTAGGCCATCAAAGCAAGTCCGGCCTTGCGCATCCTGTCGATCTCTCGGACGATCGTAGACCTGGAGATGTGCGTGAATATCCGCAATTGGAGGTGGTGAAGCACCACTTACATCAGAATAGTTTTCCCGGAACCGGCTACAGAGGGGAAAAGGAATCAGGATTGTCGCAAGGCCAATGTTGGAAACTCACGCCTTCCATGGATCCACAACAGGGAGCCCTTCACGTTCCACTCGGCGAAGACACTTCCCTCGCAGAACCACGTCGCAGTTCCATCTTGATGGATGTCACGCGCAATGTTGTAGTTGGATGATGGATCCGGAGGGGAGAGCCAACTTCGGGACTCCCTTTGTAAGCGGTCACCTGCGACTAGCTTTAGCACCACAGGACACCATGGTAGAATCGATTGATAACGAACGCTTGATCTTGTTTATATCGTTCGCAATCTGTTGCATCATATCTACCATCCTGATCAGCTTCTGCGACGCCGACTCATGATCACGATGATAAATGCAATAAATGCTCACCTAAGGCCTTCCAAATGCCGTCCACTGATACTTTTCCATCTATCAAGACAGCTCCTCATTAGGACCGTTTATCACCATCTGAGAAACCGTGCGTACCATCGATGACCACCTTGACATTGTTCACAAGTCTGCAGACGACTTCGAGGGTCTGGGTCATAGTCATCCGACCTTCCTCTTGGGTGAGACGGTCTAGCCTGCGTAGGATAGCCTCTATCTCGCTTTCTCCCAGCAGCTTCTTTGCGAATTTCTCTGCGCAGCGTTGAGGCTTCGGGTATCAAAGAGATGGACCGACTTACTGAATCTGCCCTGCTTAATCTGTTTGGTAGCGAGAGCAAGCACAGAAAGTAGCTCGACCATTATTTTCACGCTTATCTCCGTCATCTCAGGAGTCAAGGGGAGGTCGGTGTAGATTCGAAGTCGTTTGAGGAAATTTGCGAGGCATTCAAACAATTCGACGAGCGCATCGTAGCTTGAGCTGACGCCAGTAGCCGCCTGTAGGACCCAGATATGACGAGGGGATGGAATCAGCGAGTGCAACGGGATACGTACTGCGATGAGGACATCCACGCCAGCAAAGACGGCCTTCGCTGGATCGAACGGAACCTGGGAACAAGGTTGGTAAAAAAATAAGTACGAGAAGAACGAGGGTATTTGGGCTCACCAAGGTAACAGACGCGCCAAGAACAGCAGATAACGTGTGGACGACGTGGACTACCGGGCTAAGCCAGTTGAGCAACTTGCGATTTCCGTCGCGAAAGTCTTTGAATTGGCCAGCTTTGTCCTCGAGTACCTTAAGGATATCATCAGGAGAACTGTAAGTTCGAAGTCTGTCTGCAATGGGGTGTGTGGCTATGTCTATTTCAACCTGCCTTCCTGTAGTCGGCGAGAGCTGCATCGAGGATGGGTTGAAATGATAGAGCAGGCATTTCTGCACAGTTTGACGAGGTGATACGCGAGGGCGGTACACGGCGGTGTGTGGTATAAATACTCAGAGAGTGCCCGCATTCCCACCATAACACTGCTCTTCCCTGGAGTTGGTTCCAGTTTAGACATACAATTTCACGATATGAATTAAATTGGTATTTTTTACGAGACTGAGACACGAAGTTGCGATGAAAAGGAAGTGGTGTGGGAACAAACACACGTGAGGCATACTGTTCGAATCAGAAGGAGGCTGGTTACGACGTACAGTACAGTAATCTCCATCTACCTCATCATCCATCACCTTCCACATAAATGATAGGATCTGAGTCGACTCGTAAAGGATGACGCTTTCCATTAAAATTCCTTTGATGCAGCAATCCATCGACCATTCGCGAACTCTGCTTCAATCTTCTCACTTCAAGTTTTCGAACGAGCCTGATGGTGCCTGCTCATACCCGAATTAGCCATATCATTGCCCCTAAGACCTTCTATTCCATCTTGATTGCACTACCTCTCAATAGGACTGCCTTCCCAAATCGCAGAACTGGTGTACCAGGTTTGATGATCAAGCCCCCTCGATGATTTATGACAAGCTGTTTTGAGACCGTCTCATATCGTAAAATTGCGCCTCTAACCTAGGACATAGAAGGGACTTCTATGATGGTGTTATGGTAGGAATGCTTGGGGGGAACTGAACTTCTTGTCACCGTTCACCGCTATAGGGGCCAGCGCACCCCTTCCGCCCCCATTTCGACACCGCTTTTCGTACGTTTACCCTCCGTTTCCTTGTTACGGTCGTCTTGGCCAGCGTCACCTCCGGTACTATCCGCGCTCTCAACTGCGCCAGAGCGTTGAGCCTCCACATAACTGGTCAACCTAGGTCGCGTGCTGTCTTCCTACAACATCCCGCTACGTATCGCGCTTCGCCAGCCGCGGTTCTCTTATCTCTAGCAGCACCTCTGAGCGATTAGTGAACCATTTCACCTGAGCTATGGGAAACGCCTATTTAAGGAGGACGTCGAGGCGCTTGTGGCGCCGCCTGCAAGCAGCTTCGACGCGGCCCATGAGTGGCTGGAAAGTCATGGAGTCCAGAAGGGGGCGTGTCACATGTCGCCTGCGGGCGATTGGGTGACCGTGCGTCTGCCTGTTGCGCAGGTGGAGAAGGTGCTCGGGCCACCATGCCTCGGTTTTGTGAAGTCCAACTCAATGCACGTTTTAAGAATTCCGCATGTGAAAGGATGCCGGGGACTGTGACGGCCTTGTGCGCACGACTCAGTACAGCCTGCCCACACCTCCAAGAACACATCGAGCTCATACGGCCTCCGACGGTATTCAATCGCGCCAAAGCACAGCGCGCCACATACCACTTCACAGATCTCGACTCGGACACGGCTGCTTCCCTCCCAATCCTCATCCGCGAAGATCACCTGTGCTTCTGTCGGGGGTGACAGTCGACGCGAGCTGCAACAAGTCGATCACGGTTTCGTGTCTCAAGCAGCTTTACAACGCAGGTCAATTACGTCCCCCAGGCCGCAGATAAGACCGCGATCACGCCTACAGGCTATTTGGAGCAATTTGCTAACTTTGCTGATTAGCAGCAGTTCTACGCAGATCAAGTCCCAGCAGCGGTCAACACGTCGTTCAATGTCGTGCTCATCAATGGTGTGTATTGCGCTGCCTCCTTGCCCTTTCGAGATCGGCTAATTGGTTTGAAGGTGGTCTAAATAACCGGACTTTGGCTGAAGCTGGAGATGAGGCCGGCGTAGACGTGCAGTTCGCTCTTGGCATCATCATACCCAATTCCTGACATGTTTTATTCGACTGGTGGAAGGGCACCATTCATCGAAGATGTGTCTTGAATACTGGTTGTACGTCTAGTGGCTTTACTTCGTCCTGGAGCAGCACTCAATCCCACAAGTCATCTCTACGAGTTCAGCTGACGAAGAGCGAAGTGGTGAGGATCCCCTTTGGCCCGTCTCGTTCCTCTTACAACCGTTTGCGCATACAGTCCCCATGGGTTACGCGCACCGTGTATACCGAGGCTTCGCTCAGCTTGGTTCTCCACCTTCTCTACCCGTTGTTATTTGATAGACTGAAGGTGGTTAATAGGCGCACGCGGTGTCTCGTTGTTCTCTTCAGGCGATGGGGGCGTTGTGGATGGTGACCCCGACCCTGTAACACAGATCTGCTTCACGAACCACAGCAAAAACGAGACCAGATTCCTCGTCGGTTTCCTTGCGACCTGTCCGTAATACACCAGCATCATTTATTTATGTTTCCTTTACGTTTGTAATGTATTTTTTGCGGCTGGTGCAAGTGTTACCGCAGTCGGCGGCACCACCCACATTCCAGAAGTCGCTGCTAACTTTTCAGGAGGCGGGTTCAGCAATTATATGCGTCTCTTTTTATCCCTTGCGCCGTCGCCAATCTGACGCGCGCACTTCAGTTCCAACGCCCGTCCTGGCGAGAAGCTGCAGTCACCAAGTTCTTTGAATCGCTACCGGAAGGCACCTACGCAGGGCTCTTCAATAGTTCAGGACGCGTATGGGCCGACAGTTCTGCGAAAGAGTTCTGAAACCGACGACTCATGACCGTCGTGTAATAGGCATCCCCGGACGTCTCAGCGCAGGTAGAGTCCTTCCGGATTTTCCATCAGGGGCGCCTGGCGCACGGTGACGGAACATCGGAGTCGGCACCATCGGTCGCTGCCTTTGTTGCCGTACTCAACGACGCACGGATTGTCGCGGGCAAGCCCTCGCTTGGCTTCCTCAACCCGCTAATATATGCGTTGAATGGAGCAGGATTCAATGACATCACGACAGGGAACACCCCAGGATGTGGGACGCCTGGGTTTAACGTGAGTGCTTTCTCGCACTTCTGGGTCTGGTGTACGTCACGGTATGGCTCTGAACATATGGTTAGGCGACGACGGGATGGAACTCCGTGACGGGTTTCAGGACACCTGATTTCGAGGTGCTGAAAGAGATCGTGCTGACGGGTCGGCAAATTAATCGAGATTCTTGGATTCAAAAAAGGACTCATTTGCTATGTTTGCCGCGGACCGCGGACCCATGTTTACTTCCGAACCTTTCTTTCATTCACCTTTTGAGTGTTCACATCTACAGAACGCTTGCGACTGAGTTTACGTTTTTTGTATTAAAAAGACATTCGAATTTATTACCACACTCACGTTACGAGGATACAGTCACTACACCACATAGAGGTGTTTGCGCTTACTATGTATACGTGTCAGAACAATCCCTTCTAAGCCTGAGGTCCCTCTCTTAGCTGAATCCACCCTCCAGGCTGCTCGCTCCTGCCCGCTTATGCTTCTTAACCTCGGGCTCTAGCGTCCGGGCCTATTTTTGGCCACCCCTGACTTTCAGTCCACATGCACCGTTGCCCGGCATTGTATTTCTTCCCGCTCCAGTACCTTTTCTACTAGTACCGAAGTTTTAAAGTATTCATCAGCAGAGAGAGAATGAGGTAACGGCAATAACTTACTCGAGTCCGAGGTCTTCAAACGGCGGCAACATACCACTGTAAACTGTCCCTGAATGCTAGGGAACTGTCTAAGAGCGTGCAGGATTTAGGGGATGTGAAGTGGCGCAAGGTATCACGCGGGCCTCCACGGGGCGCGAGCTGTCGCATGTGAGTCCGCGGTGATCGCAGACGCGTCGGTGTTGAAGAGTTAGAGCCGCGTGTGAGTGTGGCGAGGTTGGGGTCGGGAACGGGGTCGGTTGGTCGCAACTGATCGGAAATGGTCGCGCACGCCCCAGCTCAGCGCGAAAATTCGTATGGGCGGCCGCCGGGGTCGGGAACACGTTGCACTTGAGTCGCTATGGCCGCGCGCGAGTGCGGGACGATGGGGAACGCAAGGGATGAGCCTCACTGGGCTCAACAGTCCGAAATCTGAGAGGGGGGGCTACTATTACTGAAAAATAGAGTGGTAAATACAAGGGCTATATACTCGAGAAAGTGAGCTAAGGAATGAGGGTACATTAGCCAAACAGGGGTGTGGTAAATGCAATGGGGAGCACACAGAGCGCGGGAAAGCAGCAAAGCGCGGGAACACGGCGCTTAGAAAGCGCGCAAAGGCGCGGACGAATGTGACCGAGGGCCGAGTGCCTTGCCGAGTGCAGAAAAATATAGAGCGAATGTAGCAAAGAGAGCGCGAAAAGCGCCCTTTCCAGGCTCAGGGAGAGACCAGGCGTATCAACGGATGTATCGCCTTGTGACAGACTTTACGAGCACGTCTGAGCAGTATGTTTTCCCGTATCTGTGCTGTCCGTCCTCTGGCTAACCACGGCCGATGTCGCGGTCTATTCGATAGTAGTACCACTCAGAGTGGGCGCACGACCACTTCAGAACCCAAACGGATCTCCACAGCCCCAATTCCGATAGGGATGGAGGTGGCACTGGCAGTGGCCATGCACAGCCTGAGGTCCTACGAGGATTTCCCACCAGTGCATGGCACTGCATGCAGACCGATTTAGCTCGTATCTCAGCACGGATACTAGGCTCGTCGAATGGCGCAAGGTGCGCATTGGCACGCCGGCAGTTCGGGGCATTCGTAATCCTGGGCGATCGGGGTGTGGGTAGACCGTCCGGTTGGGATGGTCGAGTACTATCTATGATAGGTTCAACTCTGAGTGTCGATATACCCTCAGTACTTGAGACTTATGCGCTCTATAACCTCGGCGTGATTGTGCATCATGTACGACGAAAGTTGGGATGACATCAGTCGTACATGCAATCATTACATTACATTTTCTTGTCTTTAATACCCGCGGTCTCTATCCAGTTTTTTGGTACCCCCAAGCTCTCAAGCAGCTTTAGCACCACCTGCGTCTGTTTTCCTTGGACCACCACCTCTTGTCACCCGCTGGCCACCAGCGATACTTATGTGTACGCGATAACAGAAAGTGACTTCAGCTTGCTATATTCAGAAAGCACATGACATACCCCAAGTCGAAGACGCGCAGCGCACTCGCAGTGCACCAGCCAGGGCATCCGCCGAGAGGTGGAATGCTTCAAACCCCGTGATATGCGTGCAGGCCCTGCCGTGGCGGCCCTGCTAGGTCTTGCCGCGCCTCCCCTTGCTACGGAGACCCTGCCTGGCCTTGGCAGTCACCGTAATTGAGCTCAGCGCACTCTTTTTGACGATAGACTCGTCTCCGGAGACCGCGATTCGGTACAAAGGCTGCATGTGTTTACACAACTCGGTCGCTTTCGCGGCTTCGGCCGCCTGCTGTGCTTCACGCTCTTTCGCACGTCGTCTCCGCTCATCTTCTTCCCCAACTGTGTGATTAGTTCGATGCGTAACAACGTCTGCGTGTGCCGGGAACATCGCAGCGACCTGCACGTCCGATCGGGCATGTTTCAACTTGGGTAGCCCCCCCTTTTCCGACGCACGCAAAAACGCGGAGAGCGACTTGAACGTGGAGTGCTTGATGTCGACGGGGGTGGTAGCGGTCCGCGAGAAGGGGCGCGCAGGGAGAATGTGCGCCGTGTATAGGGTGGTCGTTGGCATCGGGAATGCAGAATTTGGGAGCGCGGCAAGGGACGTTCGGAGGGCTTGCAGGAGCGCAGCGCGCAGAAGAGTGGATACGTCTGAGTAATCGGACCACGTCGTGAGGAAAAAAGGGGCACAGTGAGCACCGGCACGGTACTTTCCGGCGTGAGTTTCTCCACCTCCTCAATTTTGACGGGGCCGTCCTGTGTCACGGCGGGAGCATTCTCTGCAGGCTCTTGGTCCATGCCGGCCTGCGGTGCGGCTGCGCCGCCGCCGTTTCTGTCTGCACTATCATCGCCGTCGCTGGCGCCGCCCGTCGTCTCGCTACCCACTGCTGTTGCTGCCGCCACAACTTGGAAGGCATCAGGTTGCTCGCCCCGGGACCCGAGAGCCCACAGGTGATCCTTCGACGTATGCAGCACGATGACCGCCTTCCTTTTATTCATGCCGTTATTGTCGATCTTGTCGGCGTCGATGGCCATCCGGCCCACTGCGAGGGGCGACCCCCGGGCATCGCATGCAAACTGCGAGATGCCGACAAGGGCGCCGGCGAGTGTATGCGCCGGCGCCTGCATGACTGCGGAAGAGCAAATATATGGGGATGTGAAGGGAAAGGGGGGGGATCTCGCGCACCACCGGGTACCATGAGGTCTGCGCCGCTGACCAGAGCAGGAACAACGGCGGGACGGGTGATGAGTGCTGGGAGCAGCGTTGGGTATTTCCAGAGTGTGTATACTGAAGCCCGATCGATCGATGTACGTCAGTGTTCGGGTGTGCGCACCTGTGGGGATCAGGTCGTCGGACGGTGAACTTGAGCCCTTCCCAACGCCCAACCAGAGCGGGTCGCCGTCCTTTGACACGTAGATGACCTGTATGAAGAGTAATGCCAGTGGTGCATAGCGGACGGTCAAACCATACGCTTTATCTTCCGTCTCGTCGGGGCGATCTACAGAAGCCACTTACACCGGGATTACCATTGTATGCTCTAAAATTTCGCACGAGAAGGCCATCTGGCACGAGGGTGTCGGCAATTTCGGGAGCTAGCTGGAACCGCTCGGTAATGCGCGCTTTGAATTTGCGCCTGTCCGACGATCTAAGTGGGGCTGGAAAGTCCAGCTGTAAGATCCAGCTCCAAGTCAACTAGAATGACTGAATCTACCGAATGTCTTAATGTCTGCAAGTGGTTTCTTGAACATCTGTGCGAATCGTGGCTGAAAGAAACGACGGGGATATGGCGTATTTGAAGAGGCGCTCTACTACGCTCACATCATAATCTAGACGACTCCAAGAAGTGTAATAGTACAGTACGTGGCGCCTAGCCGACTGCCCGACCGCTTGCGGACCGACATTCACACGGGTCATCTTATTCAACTTTCCTGGTTGTCGAGAAGAGACATGCTTGATATTTCCGTCTCTTTTCCGAAATTTTACCTTTATGTGCATCGTTCATGTCATCGGTGCTCAGGCGCTCAGGGCCTATTACGACTCGGCACTGTCACGGTTTCTCTTCCCATACTCCGTATACTACCTTTTACTGCTACAGAACACCATACCGTGCCATCGAAGCTCGAACTTGAGTATTACGGAGTGCGGTTCATGATATCCCCGTCACCGAACCAATGCCACGTTCTACTACTAGCATTCCACATGTCCATACCTGGAATACATTTTATCTGGACGGTGTGTCCTCCAAAGCCCACGCATCATATGTATATACTACGCTCTAACAAGACCTCTGCGACCCTGTGCTGTCCGAGTGCCGTCGCTTCTTGTCTTGGAGTCCGCCCAGAGGCGTTCCGAGTATCCACATCTGCGCCACGCTCTACTAAGAGCAGGCAAATATCGAGGTGCCCCCACGCCGATCCGAAATGCAATGCGGTCTGCCGGAACCTCGTTTTCGCGTTCACATCAGCACCATGGTCGAGTAATAATCGCGCAACCTCCAGATGTCCAAAGTGTGACGCCTGAAGCAGCGGGGTCCAGCCGCCATTGTTCCGCGAGTTCACGTTTGCGCCACGTTCAATCAGCAATTTGGCCACCTCCAATCTCCCGTTGCTCGATGCAAGTTGCAATGCAGTGCGACGCTTGTTGTCCATTTCGTCGACATCAGAACCTCGGTCAAGTAACGACTGTACTGACGTCCAGCTGTCCGTTTACTGACGCAGCGTGCAATGAAGGTTGCTTGATCTCGAGGGGTTTTACCTTTTCTCCACGTTTCCGTACCGGCTGAACAGTATTAGGGAGCCGATTTCGCGGTCGGGAGATTTGCACTGCCCCCGCCATGTGTCCAGAAAGGAAATTCGCCACCTCGAGTTTCCCGGAGTCGAGTGCAAGGTCCAAGGGTGTCTTGTTATCGTGATCACGTATGTTGAAATCCGCGCTACTCTCGAGAAGGAGCTTCACGATGTCAATATGGCCATTGCTTGCAGCTGAATGCAACGAGGTCCGACCTTCGTTTTTGGGGGATTCCGGATCTGCACCGTTGTCAATTAAGAGCCGGACGACATCTAAATGACCGTTATCTGATGCCACATTCAGTGGGGTCCAGCCCTCTAAGGTTCGATGGTTCACATCCGCGCCATGTTGGATTAGTAGCCGTGATGTCTCCACTTGTCCGACAGAGGAAGCAATGGCTAATGGTGTCCAGTGGTCTCTGCTTGTTGGAAGATCGACATCCGCGTTGTGCTCGAGTAACAACTGTACAATGTCAGCGCGTCCGCCTAGCGATGCCCTGTGCAGTGGGTTGTCCCCCTTAGCATCCAGAGCATTTACATCGGCGCCACATCGAAGAAGCGAAGATGCCACATCCATGTCGCCAACCTCGAATGCCGCGATCCATGAAGTCCGGTAATACCCTCCCCTGACATCGACATCCCCTGGGCGTGTCGCAATCAGGTGCTCCACAAGCCAGCGGAGACGACAATGTATCGCGTAATATAATGGCGGCGCCTCTGGCCGGGAGGGATGCTTCGTAGGCATCGATTCTCGCCACGGATTGTCGATGTCGTATGCCCAGATCCATGCAGAGAATTGTGGATTCTCCCAGTCAAACAGCCGTTCCGTGGCCTCCCGGATCGTCGATGACACATTCTCGAATTGGACGTGTTCGAACCAGTGTCGTGCCGCGTAATCCGCGAGCGGAAAGTTCTTAATGCTCTCTTTGTCGATGCGGTCGTCGAGCTGGAGTAAGACACTGAGGGAGGCTTGCGCGAGAGTGGCATGTGCCAAATGAGGGATGACGCGATAGCAAGACAGATCCTCGCTCGTGGCGACAAGCCGATCCGATGTCAGGAATTCCCTGACCGAAAAGTGGGAAAACTGAACGATTCGAGACCCGTTCATATCGACGACGGTGATGAGACTCGAGCACGCCGAGAGTACAGCTTCTTCCGCATCGCCTAGTCGCCAGCCAACGTTAAACTCTGGGACCGCTCCTGGACCGAACCGGACCGCCAGAATCTCTGCAAGCTCCTCGACGCGAAGTGGTCTAACAGATACGGCGAGACATTGGAAGAGTCGGTGTGCGAACTGACGCTTGACTTTATCGATCCTGCGTAACATGTGTTCGTATGTTTCGTCCAACGTCTCTGGCAAGTGGTCCAAAATACTATGGATACTTGCGGGAAAACATCGGCGCAAGATGTCCAACAAGCAGTAAACCCATCGGAACCTGCCGCATTTATTAATCGACAGTCCAGAAAAGCTATATGATAGGAAGAATGGCTCACATGCCGTCCGCTTTCTCTGAGAGTCTATTGATAACCGACTGCCTATTCTCTGCCTTCCATCTTCGCATATGTCGATCGGACTGAACCACTGATTTGATGTATTCTAAGATGTCTGCCATTTGCCCACTTTCTTCATGGAGTGAAATACGGAACGATGCCAAAGGCTCGAGAATGGACCGGATGTCGACCTCCGGTCGACTGGAAACACATAGATGGACAGTTGGAAGTTGCAAACCGATAAAATCTTCCAGGAACTGGAGTACACTTTCACGAGACGTCGGCATGCCGGAGATGTTCGGAGACTCGTCGAGAGCATCTATGATGATATACGTCGCTGGCTGTCCTGGGATCTTGAGCATGTTCGTCAGACATTGGGAAAGTGCGTCGTCTGAAGGTTGTTGCGCTCCTTCGTCGTGGTCGAAATAGAAACGAGAGAAAATATCATGGCAGGCGTCAGACCTGGCACTGAGCTGGAAGAGGAGGGAGGAGAGTAGATCGCGTCGTTGTTGCTTGTGAGTGTCCCTGAAGTCGAAGAAGAAGTAGGCCATCAATGCGAGTCCGGCCTTGCGCATCCTGTCGATCTCTCGGACGATCGTTGACCTGGAAATGTTCGTCAATATCCACAATCGGATGTGGTGGGGAACCACATACATCAAAATAGTTTTCCCGGAACCGGCTACGGAGAGAGAAAGGAATCAGGATTGTGGCAAGGCCAATATCGGAAACTCACGCTTTCCATGGATCCACAATAGGGAGCCCTTCGCGTTCCACTCAGCGAAGACGCTTCCCTCACAGAACCACGTCGCAGTTCCGTCTTGATGGACATCGCGCGCAGTGTTGTAATTGGATGTCGGATCTGGAGGGGAGAGCCAAGTTCGGGACTCCCTATGCAAGCGGTCACCTGCAACTAGCTTTAGCACCACAAGACCACAATGGTAGAATCGATTAATAACGAACGCTTGATCTTATTTATATCGTTCGCAATCTGTTGCATCATATCTGCCGTCCTGATTAGCTTCTGCGACGCCGACTCATCATGATAAATGCAATCATTGCTCACCCAAAGCCTTCCAGATGCCGTCCACTGAATATTTTCCGTCTATCAAGACACCTCATAAGACCGGCCGAGTCATTTCCGTCTGAGAAACTTTGCATACCATCGAGGACCACCTTGACAGTGTTCACAAGTCCGCAGACGACTTCGAGGGTCTGCGTCATAGTCATCCGACCCTCCTCTTGGGTGAGACGGTCTAGCCTGCGTAGGATCGCCTCTATCTCGCTTTCTCCTAGCAGCTTCTTTGCGAATTTCTCTGCGCAACGTTGAGGCTTCGGGTATCAAAGAGATGGGTCGACTTACTGAATCTACCCTGCTTAATCTGTTTGGTAGCGAGAGCAAGCACGGAAAGTAGCTCGACCATTATTTTCACGGTTGTCTCCGTCATCTCAGGAGTCAAGGGGAGATTGGTGTATATCCGAAGGCGTTTGAGGAAATTTGCGAGGGATTCGAACAAATCGACAAGAGCATCGTAGCTCGAGCTGACGCCACTAGCTGCCTGTGGATCCAAATGTGACGAAGGGATGTAATCGGAGAATGGAATTGGATACGTACTGCGATGAGGACGTCCACGCCAGCAAAGACGGCCTTTGCTGGTTCGAACGGGACCTGGGAACAGGATTGGTGAAAAAGTAAAGAGAAGAATGAGGATATTTCAGCTCACTAAGGCAATGGACGCGCCAAGAACAGCAGATAACGTGTGGACGACATGGACCACCGGGCTAAGCCAGTTGAGCAACTTGTGATTTCCGTCGCGATAATCTTTGAACTTGTTAGCATTGTCTTCGAGTATCTTAAGGACGTCATCGGAAGAATCGCAAGACCGAAGGGCGTCGGAAAGGGGGTATGTTGCGAGGTCTATGCCAACCTGGTTGGTGTAGTCGGCGAGAGCGGCATCAAGGACGGGTTTAAATGACGTTGAAACCATTTGTTTCGGACTCTCGCACAGAGAGTGGTGAGTGAGTGGGGGAATGGCATTCACTAGCAGTCAGTAATTAAGCCAAGGAAGGCCGCGGGCCCCCGTCACTTGCAAAAGCCAGCACTGCTTCTTGCCTCGTGTATTATAATTATCCACCTGGACCGTGACGCAAGTTGACGAGATGGACAACTTGAAGGGACACTCCCGAGGCCAGATGATGTGTTTCATAGGACAGTAACAGTCAATCACACGTCCGGTGATCGTACACCTATGCACCAGCTTCCTATTCTTCCCTTGATTCTTGCGAAGGCAGTTAAGTTACCAGAGAAGGTGCAATTGAACGAACAAGGACTCGAATTGGGCCCGGACGGCACCGGGGCCAACTTCCGGCCCGGTAACCGGTGACCCGAGATGCAATCAGCACCTCGCGGTAAATCACTCAGGCTCATCCTCTTTCCTTTCCACGTAACAATGTTTTCCGGCAAGTTCGAATCTGATGACCTCCAGAAATACAAGCTGATCTCGCAGCAGTCTCGAGTTTGAAAGAAAGGGCTTCTCAGGTTAAAACAGCTGGAGTCAAATCATACAGTTCGGCACGAGACAAGCTCGCCCCATCTGGTGGCTCCTCCACCGCCAAAGCAAAGCCTCCTCCGCCGCCACCGCCCAGGAAGGTATCCGGAAAACAAAGGGGCGACCTAAGGACAGTTAGCTCGCATCCTTCATCATCGGATGTCCCCGAAGGAGCCACAGATGTCGGTAGGATCGACTGGGCGAACCTTTCACAGGAAGACAAGCAAGTCTTCTTTACATGGCTCGATGAATTCTTCGCCCACTATTGTGACCAGCCCCAGCCTTCTGTACGTCTTTCTCCTCCCGTTGATGGACCAAACACATCGACGCCATCGCCCCGGCCCTCCCCGTCTCTCCCGCTTCGCAGAGATAGCCCCCAGGCGAGTCAGAACGCAGGTCCCGACCACCTGGACGTTATTCCAGCTGCCCCAGCGATTGGACGTCGGAACCTTCCTCCTGTTTTGTCGCAGCGTGGACCTGTACGCCCCTTCTGTACTCCATGTAAAGTGTGTCGTTGAGACTGTCACAGCCGAAGATCAATCTCTCGACCAGACCCCCAGCACCTTCAGAATCGCCGATACCACCTCGTCCAAACTCCAGACCTTCACATTCTGGAGATTCTGGTTCGTGATCATCGACGCCTTTCATTTGTTTCTGAAACAAAATATCATGGTAGCCGACCTTCAGATGTCGTTCCCTCCGCCTGCTGAAAACGGCTCCGCTGCTGCCGACCTCGCCTGGTACATGCACCCCTCCACGTCTTGGGATACCGACTGGTATGCCTCCAACTCGCCGATCCCGCCACACCTCAACGGCTCGCCGGAGATCCGCTTCGCGGGCGCCGTTGGCTCAGATGGGCGTACCAAGACGGCGCGCGGCGCGATGCTGTTCTCGGACTTCAGCATGTGCTGGTTCTCCGTGACGTACGGCAGCGGGCCGCCCGTGCGCTGGGCACGCTTCCGGCCGCGCCCAGAGCCAATGTCAGCCGCTGCACTACAGCGCGCAGCACAGACGCACGGCACGGCGGTAGCGGCGTTCGCCGTGCGCGCAGAGGCGTCTGGGAGGCCTGTCGCTCGTGGCGAGTGCTGGGACATCGCGCACGAAGCGCTCCTGCACGCTGCGACCCTCTGTGCGCCGCGCGACGCCCCGGTCCTGAGCACCTCGCGCGCGCACGGCCACCTGCTCTTCTGTGGGCGCCCTGGAATTGGCCTTGGCGTGGCTGGGGACGACCGCCTTCGCGCGGGCGACGTCGTCGAATGGCGCTCGGTACGTATCGGCGCGGCGCAGTTCGGGGCAGTTCGCGATCCTGGGCGACCCGGATCATACTGCGGTCCTCGTAGAGGACACCGTGCCCCGCTGTGCTGTCGCGGATGGTGACGGCGTGCGGCCGGCCGACGTCGGCGTCTTGACGGTCGTGGAACAGACCGCGGGACGCGCGCCGAGACGCGCGTCGTACGACCTTACCAAATTGCAGGAGGGGGAGGTGTGGGTATACCGTCCGGTTGGGATGGTCGAGTATCTTGGTTCGACGTTGAGCATCGATATACCCTCAGGACTTGAGACTTATGCGCTCTAGAACCTCGATGCGGCGCGATTCCATTACGCATGACAACGGTCACGATACAGTAGCACCTTCCCTAGTATTACGTCGCAAATATCTACATCGACCCCCAGAGCGTGTACAACTTGAAGCAACTCTTATGTTACTTTTTCTTCTTGTCTTTAATACCCGCTGTCTCTATCCATTTTTTCGGTACCCCCAAGCTCTCAAGCAGCTCAAGCACCACCCGTGTCTGTGTTCCCTGCACCATCACCTCTTGCCCACCGCCAGCCACTAGCGATACTGTATACGCGACGTCAGAAAGTGACTTCAGCCTGCTGGTCTCAGAGAGGAAATGACATACCTGAGGTCGAAGATGCACAGCGCACTCGCAGCGCATCAGCCAGGGCATCCGCCGAAATGTTGAATGGTTCAAACCCCGTGATGTGTGTACAGGTCTTGCCGCGGCGGCCCTGCCTGGCCTTGGCAGTCACTGTAATTGAGCGCAACGCACCCTTTTTGACGATAGGCTCGTCTCCGGGGACCGTAATGCTGTACCATGGCTGCATGTGTTTGCACAACGCGCTTAGCGCTTCTTCACGCCTTGCAAATTCTGGGGCGGGTGTAGTGCCCTTCGTGTTCGGAGGACCATAGAGTGCGGCAGAGAAGACGGGGTTCGAGCTGATGTTGATGAACTGCTGCTCGAAGCTGTTGACTAGGTCGTGCTTCTCGACGTACGTGAACAATGCGGACTTGACCTCTGCAAGCGGATACAAGGCCGTTGTGCTACGGCAGTTTTAAAGTATTCATCAGCAGAGAGGTAACGGCAGTAACTTACTCGATTCCGAGATCTTCAAACAGCGGCAACGTGCCAAGATGCGGCTTCCACAACTCCGTCACTGTGACGGTCTTCCCCGCGTTGGCGGCTTCCGCCGCCGCTTCGCGCTCCTCCGCACGTCGTCTTCGCTCATCTTCCTCCCCAACAGTGCGATGAGGTTCATGCGCGATAACGTCTGCATGTGTCGGGAACACCGCGCCAACCTGCACGTCCGGCCGGGCATCCTTCAGCCTGAGCAGGCCCCCCTTCTCCGACGCGCGCAGAAACGCGGAGAGCGATTTGAACGCGGAATGCTTGATGTCGACGGGAGTGGTAGCGGTCGGTGAGAAGGGCCGCGCAGGGAGGATGTGTGCCGTGTATAGGGTGGTCGTGGGCATCGGGAACGCAGATTTTGGGAGTGCGGCAAGGGATGTTCGGAGTGCTTGCAGGAGCGCAGCGCGCAGACGAGTGGATACTTCTGAGCAATCAAACCACGTCGTGAGGAACAAAGGGGGACAGTGAGGACCAGCACGGTACCTTCCGGCGTGAGCTGCTCTATCTCCTCAACCTCTGCGGCGCCGTCCTGCGTCACGGCGGGAGCTTGTTCCGCAGGCTCCTGGTCCGCACCGGGCCGCGGTGTGTCTGCGCCGCCCTCGTTGCCGTCGGTACCATCACTGTCGTCGCCTGCGCCGCCCGCTGCTTCTGCTACCACCGGGAGGGCATCCGGCGGCCCGCACTTGGATCCGAGGGCCCATAGATGGTCCTTCCACGTATGCAGAACGACGACCGCCTTGCCCTTATTCACGCCGTTGTTATCAATCTTGTCCGCGTCGACGGCCATGCGGCCCACCGCGAGGGGCGGCCCCCGGGCGTCGCGCATGAACTGCGCGACACTGACGAGGGCGCCGGCGAGTGCATGCGCCGGGGCCTGCACGACTACGCAAGGGCAATGGAGCTCAGGATTCCAAAGGAGGAGGGGAGGATCTCGCGCACCACCAGGTACCATGAGGTCTGCGCCGCCGACGAGGACAGGAATGACTGCGGCAGGGGTGGTGAGCACTGGGAGCAGCGTTGGGTGCTTCCAAAGAGTGTATACTGGAGCACGATCGATCGATCGATGGACGTACGTCAGTGTTCGTGGGTGGGGGTGAAGATAGTAGGCACACCTGTGGGGGTCAGCTCATCGAACGACGAACTTAAGCCCTTCCCAACACTAAACCAGAGCGGGTCGCCGTCCCCGGATGTGTAGAGTACCTGTAAGATGAGCACGGCAAACGATCAAACCACACGCTTCATCCTCTCTTTCGTCGGGGAGATCTACAGAAGGCACTTACACCGGGCTCGCCATTGTAAGCGCTGAACTTTTGGACGAGAAGACCGTCAGGCACGAGCGTGTCGGCAATTTCGGGAGTCAGCTGGAACCGCTCGGTCGTGCGCGCTTTGAATTTGCGCCTGTCTGACGATCTAAGAGGGGCTGGCAAGTCAAGTCTATGAGATGCAGCTCAACTGGAATGACTGTAAATCTACCTGATGTCTTAGTGTCTGCAAGTGGTTTCTTAAACATCTGTGCGAGTCGTGGCTGCGAGGAACGATGGTGAGATGACGTATTATTGCAAATGTCGGCAACTTGGCGGAGCACGGCAAGTCTAAAAAGATAAATTACAGTTACAGTTACAATTGTCAAGTACAGTACAGTATTACAGTACATAGAGTACAATGCATTTGCGATTTGGGTGCTACTGCTGTGTCCATATAGTTACGGTAAATAAAGGCCCGATTTGTGAATGGTCGAATCATATGCGCCATGATGTGACATCCTCTGTTGTCAGTTAACGAATGAGTAGCGAGCATGTTGCAGTCAAGACTAGTTATACGGCGGTAGCTTCTTTTTTTTTTTTTTTGGATCAAACGGCAGTAGCTTCCGCGCTACGTATTCCGGATGATGGCTGCCGCGCGTTCGGCAATTATGTATACGGAGCCCTGAGGATGCATCGATGGAATGTAGGGCTGTATTGAGCACGGTCGTCACTAGCCAATCCCGTATGCAGACTCTCATCACTTACAAAAATGCTCGCGTCAACTACACGCAAACCAACCGTGCTCTTGACAGTCAAGTCCGGGTTCACAACGCCGTTCTTCGCACCGGCAGCGGACATAAACGCCGTGCCGACAGGGTGGAACACGGTGGCGGCATTATTGCGCGCATACGCCGCGATCTGCTCGTCGGTCGTGACGTTTGCAAAATTACCAAACTGACCCGAAACGAAGCCCTGCCACGGCGATGCTGCCATGAAGCGCTGCGCAGCCTTGACTGCCTCCGTGATTGCGAAAATATCCAAATCCGTGCTGAGGAAACGCCGGATCGATTATGGGAAAATCGAACGGATCGCTCGAGTTCAGCGTTACCGAGCCACCTGGTCGATCGGATGTGAGAAAAAGCACACGATGTGGGAAGTGGTAGTTGCACGTACGAGACGATGGCGAAATCAGATTTGTGGCAATAACCATGTAGTGCCCTGTGGCCCTAGAGGAAACTATCTATGAGAAACTAGGTAGACAAAGTTGACGTGATCGCCGCTTACGGAGTGGGCTCTACGAACGAGTTGAATACATCCTGTTCTGGACGTCAGAAAGCACGAACGGTTTTAAAAAAGACATTTGGACTTGCTACCCACAGCAAATACAAACTCATAGTGGGGCGACGTAGGACCGGCGGATGGATCGGTCTCCGTTTTGAAAATCGATGAGTTGTCCGGAAGACGGAACCAGCCGATCTGTGCCGCGGGTGGCGAGGCCAACTGGCCGGTGCGCGTAGTCTCCCACTGTTGCGTAGCCTCCGCAAGAGCAGTCGCGTTCCGTGCATAGTCGTCAGGAGTGAAGGTCGCGTTGATCGCCCACACGTTTGAAGAATGGTATGGTCTTGTAGGTTCTTGCCGACGTCGGGGAGTTTCACAAGAGGCTCTATGCCAACCTTCCGCAGTACGGTGGGGTCGCCGATGCCGGAGAGTTGAAGAAGTTGTGGGGTGGAAACCGCCCCCGCGGAGAGGATAATTTCATGGGTGGCATTTACGGCGTAGAATGGACCTACGTGAAAAGAAAAGTATGGATAAGGGCGATCTTCCTACCGGGGAACGAATCACGTGCCAGAGGCCGAGGCAGCAAATTGTACACCACGGAATATTGGGCGTTTGCCTTGAGTGCCTGTCTGAAAGATCTTCGTTACTTGAGTGTTGACGAGGAGGTCAATGTTGGATCGAGATGCGAGAGCAGGTTCCAGGTAGGCGGTCCCTGCGCTAACCCGCGTCCCGTTTGCGACAGAAAACTGAGACCAGCCTGATTGAAAGCCGTCGGTCAAGGAGGTGCGGGGCTGATTAAAAGAAATGGTTACCAATTCCAATCGGGTTGCCAGAATTCATGTCACGGTTGAAAGGGAACTCGGACGAGAGCAAACTCGTGGTCCGCATGACACGGTCGTCGAGCAACGTTGGAAAACCCTGCAGGCTAATACCCACGGGGCCAGATTTACCATGAATAGACGGATTGATTTGGCCGGTGGTGTTATGGTGATCAGCTGGTGGCGTAAGCTTCTCGATCTGATGATGGTTGCTCGTGAGAGCGTTCCACTGTATGTTTCGTTCTTTCGGTCACCTTCTTGATCAAGGGATGCACGTGTTCCCAGTTCCAACTAGGGTCACCGATCACATCAGCCAAACGATTAAAGTCGTCAACAGTCCCCGTGTTCCAAAACATGTAGTCTTTCGATCTCTGTGTAAGCATCAAAAGGCTGTGAGCTCGGGAGAAACGAACTTATGGAACTGGACCCTCCTACAAGACGCCCCCGTGGGTATGGTACCGTGCGACCGTTGAGGCCGACTTGCGCCACAGTTGTGTAGTTCCAGTCCAACGGCGTGTTCGGCGAAAGGGAGACGCAATAAAAGGGTATTTGGACAGCCTCGATGCCCACGTCGCTGGTGTACAAAATTAGCGGCGGCGGGTCGCCCAAAGCCTTTCTCGGTGATAGATTCTTACCTGGGTCCCGCCTCGATGACCAACACTCTCTTGCAGGGATCTTCGGATAATCGGCTGGAAATGACGCTGCCCCCGATCCCGGCTGTGTTGTGCAGAGGGTCAATTTGAGGAGGTCACGCTGCTTGGACCAACTAACCTCCGATGATGACGTAGTCATACTTGTTCGACGACGGTAGCTGAAAAGGATTAGTGTAGACGGCCCCGAGCGCAGGTCGCAAGACAGAAAAAGTCAAAATGGCCGACCAGACAATGAGAAGCATACGACCTAACCACTCAAGTGGGCCCAGGGCGTGAGACAGTGCGTGAGTTTGGGCCCATTTTGAGGCAGGCCTTATAAGGGTGGAGTGCATGAGAAGGTGGTAAGAATGCCCAGATGCACAATTAGGTAGCGTCTCAACTGATACCGCAAAGCCAGTCGGAGCCTGAGTAAGCGACGCAAGAAGCGACGTTCTTCTTGGAGCCAGATACGATTGACGCCGCCACAAGCACAGTAGCTGACTGCAGCACCCTATTACGGTGTAATACTGTATTCGGCTGTGCAAGATGCTCGAGCGCCATCCCGAAAAAACAGGCTGAGAAGATCGTAATGTGATGGCGTATCCGTGCTTCATGTGAAGGCTTAGTTAGAACCAAGGCAATTTCTCCAATGAGAATTACAGTAGGATAACAAGGATCAAACTTCGTGACCGTAGCACCGGACGCACCAACGCGAAGCGTTCCCCAGGGCTGCCGTAATAGCTGGGGTGGGGCAAAACGGTAAAATCCTCCAGGAGCTGCAATCACCCCTTCAACTAGCATGTCTCATGCAGAGCGAGGATACTGTACAGTAGACAGAAATGGTGCTTGTGCTCCTATACTCAGTACAAAGAATCCGAAGCCCTTAGCAAAAATTTCATACGATCTTGGTGGGAGATGGGGAGACAATCATAGGGAACACATCACTGAGCGCCATTGAGGGCGCTGCAGAAGCACAGAAGAGTATGTGATCATCATGCGAAGTGGATGTCTGAGTTCAGGAAGACCGACGGGCATACAGCAGTAGTACACAGTGAAGTGGCTTTATACTGTAAGTTATGGGTCCGCACCTCAAGGAATACGGAAATAGAAGAACCAGGAGATGTATGATCAGATGAACAGATGAACGGGTGAACTGGTGAAGAGTGACGCGTGACGATGTGACTCGGAAGCAATAATAACCTGGCTCCGGCCCGGAATGACCCGCGTCACTGTGTCTAGCTATAGTCCCCATTTGATCTTTTACAGTTGTCAAGATGGTCTACAGTGATACAAAATGTATACCAGTGATTCTGGGGCTTCGACGGCGCATGACGCACAAACTCATACTAGTAAGTGTTGAGACGCAACTGATTCAAGTCACATGTCTCGTGGGATATGATTGAGTCATCCCATATACTAAATACGGTATCTGTCCCTTATGGACTAATTTGGACTTGGCCGGACTCTTACGGACCGCTTTTGTTTATCTTTATTGCTAGAGTCACGTGTAGACTCTTATTGTTCTTCATTGTTAAGATACCAGTATTGTCTGCTTTAGGCAGCTATTGTTCTCTGCCCTCCAATGGCATTTCTCCCTCTGGCGCACAGACCACCTGTATTGTGTTTGGATCACCTGTGTGCACAGACCATTCTTAGCTAAGCGTCCTGTATATAAGGACTGCTGTTTTCGCCTTTACACTTCAGAGTTCCTTCACCCTCTGAAGTGTAAGTCCCTTCTCTCTTACCCTACACTACCTTTTACTCACAGACGTCTTAGTACTTGTCTTTAGGTGTGTAGTAGTATTGGTATAGAGTTCCTTCACCCTCTGAAGTTACTTGTCTTTAGCTCCTTGCTATTAACCCCCTGCTCGTTAGTTCTGCGCTCAACAGGTTATGGGCCCTGACGCCTAATAACTAACTTGCATTATACCACAGATCTACTTGTGTCACTTTGCTCTCTCAGCCGACCACATCTTTTCGTGTCGTCCTCTACATCCTCAGTGAGCATCCTCTATCCCCTTTATCTCGACACATCCTTTCTCGTCCACCATGACTCTGTCATGTGCCATTCTGGCTAGCCTCTTAAGGAGGTTCTCGTGAAAGGTCTTTATGACCTTAAATTCCTCTGTGCGCACTATCCTAGTATATCTTCTATACCCGGTCTTCGTCCGGAAGTGCTTTCATAGGCCAATAGGGGAAGACCCTTGCGGCTATAGGCCTTTCTAATGGTTGGGTGATACTCGGTTAATACCTGGGTCACTTCAAGGGGTGTGAAGGCCTGGTTAATAGTCAAACCCAGAAGTCCTTCCCTCTGACACAACTAGGAAACGCTACTATACTATAATAGTATTTACATAGTTGTCATGGACGCGTATATTATTTTCCTTATTTTTCTGTATTTTTACGGAATTATCAGAGGAAGATATGAAGGGCCAAAGTACGAGATACCGTTAGTCACATGTTGCCATCATGTGCACCTATAAGCACGTGACCCTGGGATAGTTGCACCCTTAAAGGGACAACCCAATCCGGTCACATTCCATATACGTACGGACTCACAGGATTGGTAGATAAGGATGGAACACTCTAGATAGCTCTAGACTCTACTTAGTAATTACGCTTACTAGCTGTATTAGGATTTACTCAGCAAAGATAAGGCATCGCGTCAGCGCTATGACAAGTGCATCAGTCAGCACAATAGATAGCGCTATTATTAGACACGACGCGTCAGCTCCTGAGTCATGGAGTCTTACTGTACACTTAGTAATAGTGTTTAGACTCAATTCAAGCTCAGCCCCAGTAGCGTATATAATCCCTCCTGTAGCATCCTGAGTGGAACCAACTTGTCCTCCTGGTTCTCCACTCAGGTGCGTATCTCCCTTGTATTCCTTACTCTCCAATCTGAACTTGTCCTCCTGGTTCTCCACTCAGTGTGCCACTGCGTGATCACTGACTGTTCATCCTTGTATAAAGGATCTGAGCTCTAGTCCCCTCCGCATTGACAGCACGCTTTAGTGCGTGATTTATCTCCGCGTTCGGGTTGAGTGTGCTCACCTGACGGTTCACTTCATACCTCACACTTGGACTCAACGTAGCGAGGTGTCATACCGCTACAATAGTAGCCATGACTAGACCTCTGCCAGGAGAAGTATTCGCTCCCTTTGTGCAGGATTCGCTGCATGGCATGTATCACTAGTCTAGTTACTTAGTACCAAGACCCTTAATGGTCTGTTCTAGAGACTCCACAGACGACAGTCACAATTGTTAAGGGAGTTGATCCCTATCATTGTTTCTGGAATTCGCTGTTGGCTCCTCTCTAGGGTACTACCCTTTACTGTGCATCTTAGTCGCCCCAGTCTACTTGGCCCTAAAGGTTAGAGATGGCCTTGAAGCGTCCTTCGCCGGACAATGCTTCTATGAGCCCTTCTTGCTAGACCCTGATAAAGCTGTATGATATGACCACTCGCCCTCCTAGGGTCTCAGAAGATCACAGTATAAGGCAGCCATCGTAAAAATGATTCCACTACTATAATACTACCAAGTCGCACAAACTTGAGGCATGACACTTTACTGTGTTATGGAGTTATAGTGCTCTTATGGCTGGACTTCTACTTTCCTTAACAAGATCTGGGCTGGTTCTGACTGCTCCTCGGAACCAGATTTACAAACATCTCAAATGGCCTCGCCCACTTTCCACCTCTCCTTCCCACCTACCCTCGTTCTCTCCAAGCTGGACGGAACAAACTGGCAGACATGGGGAGCAACCTTCACATCGCTCATGTTGATGAATGGAGTGAGGAGGCACCTCACCCACTCCCAACCTCCCCATGTCCCGCACCACCCTGCCCCTGCAGCAGGAGTTGTTGGTGCGCCTGTCGGTCCAACAGATGAGGGTTTGGCTATCTTGGCCATGTGGGAGAAGCAAGAAGAGGTCATTACTGGCCTCCTATACCTTTCAGTCACATCAGAAGTTCTCTCGGGCATTGTCTCAGAGGCGCTGTTTCCAAGCGTCCATGACAAATTTGTCCACCTTGATCACCTCTATGGACAGGTCGGCTCTATGGTGTTACGCCACCACTGGCGTTAGTCCGACTTGGACTGTGAAAGGGCGTTTACGACTTAGCGAAATATTCTTCGGGAGTCACGTGACTCGATCACGGGGTATACAGTGCTTCTCGGGCACGTGATCTGAGTGTACACTAGGGCAGGTCATGCCACTAGGTAATCCGACTGGTAGAGACGACTTGCGCGAAGAGGCAAGCGAATCACGCGTGAGGAGACGAGTAGAAAGTGGTGATTGAAGAAGACCAAGATGGCGTATCTTGGTCTTATCGAGCCACTATTTATACATGCATGAGGTAGCTTTAAAACTCCTCCCGAATCCGTACGACTAGTAGCACAAGTAGCTCGAACCCTACTATAGCTATCCTAGGAATGAGTCATGCCCTATTGGCATGTGATTCTACTGTTCTCGTTGACTGGTACGACTGTCCATGACACATTACTACTTACTAACGAGGTCATCACCGTAAGTAAGAGTCCATTTCCCGTACCGTGACATCACCCCCTTTTCAGCTGCGACGACCATGGCGCCGAGTGGGGCCTATCCCTCCAACCCAAGCTTCCTGCCTCTCCGTAATCCTGTCCAATGTGTTCGCCATTTCTAACCGGAACTTGCACCAAGCCAGTTCCAACTGTACCCCTCCGAGCGCCTGGGCTAGCGCGTGAAGTTGCTGCTCCATCCTCTCAGCCTCGTGTCGGTAGGCGCGGAATCTGGTCAACTCAGCTTTAAGCCCCACATCCTTCAACTCGTTCACCGCGCGGTCCACCCTGTGTTGGTTGCTGTGCCCTCCGACGAGGGCGAATAGGTCTTCTGGGGAATAGTGGGGCTTCCCAACTTCCCGAACGTGCGGCTCAGCGTATAGGGGGCGACTGTAGACTTTGTCGCTGTCTTCTACGAGTCCGAGGACGAGGGGGTCTGGCCCGGCTATGACTTGGATGTAGGATGCTTGACGGGTGACCCCTTGAGCATCGGTGATGGGATAGTGAACAAAGTCGTCCCCCTGGTTGTGTTTGTACCCGTGGGGGGCAACGCGTGATGAGCCCCTGAGGTATTGGAGGCGAACGGCGGGCAAGGTGGAGCTCTGGGTGTCCACTACCACGCCACCGCGATATATGGGGCGGCCCGTGGAGTCGCAGGCATACGGGGTTTCCCGGGGGTCGTCAGAATCGGTGGCAGTGATGAGGTAAGGCTGCTCAACAGGGTACCATTCCTTCAACGTCCCTTCTACTGCTTCGTATACCGCCCTTTCAGCGTCTCTGTGTGTTGGCAGCGTCGGTGATAGATGACTGCCCTCTTGGCCACGGCTACTGCCAGCTGTCGCCGTTTCCAGTCCTCCGCCGATGGCTTCCAGTCCCGTGTCTTCATCCACTCCTGCCACCGCAGGGTTGCGGGCGTCTTCTTCCGTGTGGAGTTCGATACGTACGGGGAGAGGTCGAGATGGGGGACTCGCAAAGAGTCTGACAGCTGTACGAAGCCGAGTAATTTCAGCTTCGGTGTACAGGGCGGTGTTGAGGTGGTCGCCATTGGGGTTGAGGAGCCAGTACGTGGCTGGCTGGCTGGGTCTTCAACGTTGATGATGGACTGCACGTTGTTGAGGGCCACCCGGAGCTCTTCGTGGGTGAGGCTGTCAACGAGGCGGGTAGCGAGAGAGGAGGGAGAGGAGGAAGCGGGAAGAGACATTTCTGAGTGGTTGAGGAGTCCAGTGTGAGGAGATGGATGTGACTTAGCGTCGTTCGTCCATTTTATATACACCCTGGCTGCGGTTGAACTCCGCTTGTACTCCGCTATGGCTTCATCAGTGAATACGTCATCCTTGTTGACCCACTGGTTCTCCGAGTCTGGGTATCCCTTCCATTTCACGAGGTATTGCAGTTTCTTGCTCCGGCCGAATTGCCTAGAATCTAGAATGCGCTCCACTTCGTACTCCTCTTCTCCGTCTACCAAATCCGGTGGTGGACGCTGGAAATTCTTCCCATGCATGGGCGTCTCGCGATAAGGTGTGAGCAGGTCGATGTGAAATACAGGGTGGATGCTCCACTGCGTGGGAAGTTGGAGTTGATAGTTGACCGGTGACAATACCTGTGTGATTTGGAATGGTCCGTGCCGTTGTGCCGCGAGTTTGGCCATTGGTTGGTTGGTTCGGAGGTGTCGTCCTTCTAACCACACTTGGTCTCCTACTTGATACTTGGGCATATCTCGGTGTTTGATCCACAAGGATTGTGCCTTTTTAATAAGGGTCTGGGCTTCTCTCCGTGCGTCTCGGAATTGCTGGAGTCTTGTGAGTACCTGGGGAATGGGTGAAGGCTTATCGATCCAATCAGCGCAGGGGTCGTATCCCATTAAGAGTGAAAATGGGGACTTCCTTGTGGCTTCGTGTGGCCAGTTGTTATGCGTGAATTCTGCCATGGGTAGGAATTGCGCCCAGTTATCTTGACGCTCATTGGTCCAGAACCGGAGATACTGTTCCAGCCATTGATTGGTGTGCTCTGACTGTCCGTCTGTTCGGGGGTGATAGGCTGTGGAGATGTTTTGATAGATGCCGAGAATTTGGCACAGCTCTCGTGTGAATTTTGATGCAAAGCGTGGGTCGCAATCGCTGATGATTTTTGCTGGTAGTCCGAACCTCCGGAATACGTGAGTTACGTACAGGGCAGCAGTTTCTTCTGCTGATATCTCCTTGTTGCAGGGAATAAAGATCGATGCCTTGGTGCAATTGTGGTCAGTTACGGTGAGAATGGCGTCGTGCCCCTGCGATACCGGCAGTTTAGTGATGAAGTCGAGTGCGATGGTCTCGAACGGCTTAGCGTCGGGTTTTGGTGTAATGGGTACCAGCGGGGCTTTCGTTGGACGGTTGTTGACCTTGTGTCGTTGGCATTCCGCGCATCCTTGGACGTATTCATCTGTGAAACTGGTACCTGTCAAAGCTGTCAGGGACCAGTCCAGACCGGTCCAGACAGCTTTTGACACCCTCCACTTTTACAGATGTTCTGTTACTTGTTTCAACATGTTTGGCCACCAGTGACTTCGTTCGATGATTCTCGCCGTCCGTTTGATTCCGGGGTGGCCGTAGACTGGGGGGTCGTGATGGTTGGCAATGATGGTGCGGACTTCCTCTGGTCTTCCGGTGATGACTCGTGCGCCCTGGTGGTACCAGACTCCATTGACTTTCTTGAGTTTGTGGGGGTCTACCCATGGGCGTATGATACTTTCGTCTTGATCGTGGGCTTCCGGGTGTTGAGTAGTGAGGTTTCGCGCGAATACGGCTTCTGGTAGGACGACAACCCCTTCGTTATCTCGTTCTCCTCTGTCGTAGTCGGGTCTCCATGATAAGGCGTCTGCGCGGCCGTTGTTGGTTCCTTTGATGTGGTGGATCTCGAAGTCGTATTCCATGAGTTCCAGTACCTCTCAAGCTACGCGGCGACTTATCTTTTGTGGGGATTTCCAGTGCGTGAGGTTTAGGTGGTCTGAGAAGATTTTAATTTTGTGTGGGGATCCTGCCAGGAATGATCTCCAGTGTCGCAGTGCTTTGACGATGGCTAGAAGTTCTAAGTCGTAGATGTCGTAGTTGCGCTCAGCTTCATTCAGGGTGGCCGAGAAATATCCGATGGGGTGTCGTTTCCCATCTTGTTTCTTTTGTAGAAGCACTGCGCCTACTGCGTATCCGGATGCGTCTACTTCGAGTTCGAATTGGTCTGTCAGTGTGGGGTGTGTGAGTACTGGTTCGCTGGTGACTAGGCGTTTGAGGTTTTGGAAGGCGGTTTCTTCATCCTTGCCCCATATCCATTCCGCGTCTTTGCATGTAAGTTTGTTGAGGGCTCGTGCGTATGTGGCGAAACCGCGAATGAAGAGGCGGTAAAAATTGCAGAAGCCCAGAAAGGAGCGTACGTCGCGTACCTTTGTTGGTGTGGGCCAGTCACGTATGCCCGCAATTTTTACGGGGTCCATACAAGTTACCCCCTTTTCAAGGATTACCCCCAGGTAATCCATTCGCGGTTGGTGGAAGGTGCATTTGGACGGTTTAAAGTAGAGGTCATGGTCCATTGCGACTTGGAGTACTGCACATACTGCATCTATGTGTGCCTGGAGTCCTGCGTGTTCGAGTGTCGCGATACCAATGTCGTCCATGTAGACGCGGATGATTGTACCCATTGCTGCGAAGACGCAAATTGTGTCGCCCAGAATGTCGTTCATCATGTTCTGGAACGTCGCTTGTTACGAACCCCGACCACCGAAGGTGCGGCCCGCGCGCATGACGGCCCGGAGACACTGCCAGACACTGCAGAGACTCCGCGGAGCCCGATCGGCGACCGCGCCGGATCCCCGGGTGCTAGGGAGCGGTTACGGAAGAACCTGGGCTTATGACGTCACCGATCACGTGACTTGGGCCTGGACTGACCTAGACCGATGACGACAGATGGCGCAATGCCTCATGTGACCTTCTAGTAGGTTCCATGGCTGCGCACGGACCACCGAACCCTCGGTAGAGCGGACTTAGCTGGGTACGAACCTTATGTACCTGCCTGTATATATACCAGTAGCGTTTCGTACTCAAGTCCTTCAGACTTGAGTTACTTAGCAATACCAGCTAGTACCTTGGGAACTCTGCTCTGCGCTTCTAAGACCATCCTCTTATCTTGTGCATCACCGTTCTCGCTGCGCCTCTTCGAGCGTACGCCTTTGACCGATCCAAGTCTCCTTAGTCATCGTCTGCGACTACGACCCCCTGACCTTGCTCTTTCGTTATGCCGTCTGCTGGTAAACCCGGAGTCGCGCGCCGCCCCGCTGGTGGCGTTACATCGCTGGTGAATTCGTGAGTCTGAAGTACATGACAAGGGGTTCAAATAATCCGTATTTCGTTTTGAACGCAGCCTTGTGTTCATCGCCTACTTTGATTCGTACGTTGTTGTATCCCCAGTGGACGTCGAGTTTGGTGAATATGTGTCCGTCTCCGAGGTCGTTGATGAGTTCCGACATGAGAGGTAGTGGGTATTGGTTGCGCACCGTGCAGGCGTTGATTCGCCGGTAGTCTTGTACTGGTCTCAGCTTTCCGTCTTTTTTCTTGATGAAGAAGAATGACAAGGCGTAGGGTGACTTTGAGGGTCGGATGTAGCCTAGCTTGAGTTGTTCGTCTAGCCATTCGTGTAGTTGTCCGTCTTCGTCCTGTGACATTGGGTAGACTTTGCAGTCGATACTGGGGGGTGTACCCGGTTTGAAGTCAATTGCATGGTCCCAGGGTCGTGATGGTGGGAATCGGTGGGATGCTTCTTCGCTGAAGATCTTCGCAAAGCGCTGATATGGTTCTGGGAGGGCTTCCACGACGGTGTTTTGATTAGCTGCAATGGCTAGTTCGGTGGCTGTGGTACGTATCTGGCATTCCTCGTTGAGTTCTTGGACAATATTTTTGGCTTCGTCTTGAGTCATTGCACTGGCAATGGTGATTTGCATTTCTGTGGGGTTGATTGATCGAAGCACTACTGGAAGGGCCCCTTCGTGAATGGTGGCGTGCGCCCAGCTGATAGTTGGCTCGTAGGTTGCTAGCCAGGGATATCCGAGGACGAGATCTTCATTTCCTATGTCAGTGACGAGGAACCTCATCATCTTAGAGACGTTATTGGTTTGGACGTCCAGATCGATGAAGTGTGTAATAGACCCAGCTTTGTTTTCCATGTTGTCTATGTTCCAGATTTTTTTTGGTTTCTCAAGGGTTTGTAGCCCGTGGCCCATGCGTTTAGCGAACGCGGGTCTTATGAAGTTGTCAGTGGCTCCGGAGTCTACGAGCCCTCTTATGTCAGCCATGGAGTAACTGGTGCGAATCGAGACTGGGATTCTGAGCGAACGGTAGCAAGTTGTAACGCCACCACTGGCGTTAGTCCGACTTGGACACGAAAGGGCGTTCACGAGGGTACGTGATCCAAGCGTACACTAGGGCAAGTCGTGCCACTAGGTAATCCGATGATGAAGACGACTTGCTCGGAAAGAGACAAGCGAAGCGCGCGTAAGGAGATGAATAGAAGTGGTGAATTGAAGAAGACCAAGATGGCGAATCTTGGTCTCCCTAAGCCCCTATTTATACATCTTATGAGGAAGCTTTAAAGCTCCTCTCCAATCCGTACGACGAATAGCTAAAGTAGCTCGAACCCTACTACAGCTATCTTAGTGTTGACTCATGCCCTAATGGCATGTGATTGTGCTACGCGCTGACTGATCTTTCTGTCCATGACTCATTGCTACTTACTAACGTGGTCATATCTGTATAGTAAGCGTCCGTTCCCGCGATCGTGACATCACCCCCTTTTCAACCGCGACGCCCACGGTGCCGAGTGGGGCCTATCCCTCCTACCCAAGCCTCCTGTCGCTCCGTGATCCGATCCAACACGTTAGCCATCTCGAGGCGGAACTTACACTGGGCTAATTCCGCCTGTACCCCCCCGAGCACCTGTGCCAGGGCGTGAAGTCTCTGCTCCATTCTCTCGGCCTCGTGTCGGTAGGCACGGAAGCGGGTTACCTCGGCTTTGAGTCCTACATCCCTCAACTCGTTCAATGCCCGGTCCGTCCTGTGCTGGTTGCTATGTCCGCCGACGAGGGCGTACAGGTCTTCGGGGGTGTAGTGGGGCTTCCCAGCCTCGCGCACTTGTGGTTCTGCGTATAAGGGACGGCTATAGACCTTATCGCTATCGTCGACGAGGCCTAGTACGAGGGGGTCGGGACCGGCGACCACCTGGATGAAGGTCGCTTGGCGCGTCACTCCCTGTGCGTCGGTGATGGGGTAGTGGACGAAATCGTCCCCCCGATTGTGTTTGTAGCCGTGTGGGGCGGTGCGAGTGTTGCCTCCCAGGTAGCGGAGGCGGACGGCGGGGAGTGTTCGATCTTCGGTGTCGACGACGACTCCGGCGCGATATAAGGGTCGCCCCGTGGTATCGCAGGCGTACGGAGTTTCGCGGGGGTCGTCAGAGTCGGTAGCCGTGATGAGGTAGGGCTGCTCAACTGGGTACCATTCCCTTAGCGTTCCTTCCACTGCCTCGTACACTGCTCTCTCAGTGTCGCGATGTGCTGTCGGCGTCGTATGAGGATGCACGCTCGTCGTGCCGCCGCTGCCGCCAGCTGTTGTTGTCTCCACTGGTCCGCTTGCGGCTTCCAGGGTCGCTTCTTCATCCACTCCTGCCATCGCAGCGTGGCCGGCGTCTTCCTCGTCCTCTTGCTGCTTGATTCGGACTGGGAGAGGTCGAAGTGGGGGACTCGCAAAGAGTCCGACAGCTGTGCGAAGCCGAGTAATCTCGGCCTCCGTGTATGGTGCGGTGTTGAGGCGATCCCCACTGCTGTTGGTGAGCCAGTAGGTGGCGGGTTGGTCGGGCTCTTCGATGTCGATGATGGATTGCGCGTTGGTAAGAGCCTCTCGGAGCTCTTCGTGGGTGAGGCTGTCGATGAGACGGGCAGCGAGAGGGGTGGAAGAGGTGGCAGAGGGAAAGGACATTGTTGGTTGAGTGGGGAGTCCAGTGTGAAGGGATGGGGGTGACTTAGCGTCATTCGTCCGGTTTATATGTATCCTGGCTGCAGTTGAACTCCGCTTGTACTCCGCTACCGCTTCGTCAGCAAATATGTCATCTTTGTTGACCCACTGGTTCTCCGAGTCTGGGTACCCTTTCCATTTCACAAGGTATTGCAATTTCTTGCTCCGGCCGAATCTTCTGGAGTCTAGAATACGCTCCACCTCATACTCCTCTTCCCCATCCACTAGATCCGGTGGTGGGCGCTGGAAATTTCTTCCATGCATGGGCGTTTCGCGATAAGGTGTGAGTAAGTCGGTGTGGAATACGGGGTGGATGCTCCACTGCGTGGGAAGCTGGAGCTGGTAGTTGACCGGTGACAAGACTCGTGTAATCTGGAATGGTCCGTGTCGTCGCGCCGCGAGTTTGGTCGTCGGCTGATTGGTTCGGAGATGTCGTCCTTCTAACCATACCTGGTCTCCTACCTGATACTTAGGCGTGTCTCGGTGTTTGATCCATAGCGACTGTGCCTTTTTGATGAGGTTTTGGGCTTCTTTCCGTGCTTCTCGGAATTGTTGGAGTCGCGTGAGTACTTGCGGGATGGGTGATGGCTTATCGATCCAATCAGCGCGTGGGTCATACCCCATCATAAGTGAAAATGGAGACTTCCTTGTCGCCTCGTGGGGCCAGTTGTTGTGCGCGAATTCAGCCATGGGTAGGAATCGCGCCCAGTTATCTTGACGCTCATTGGTCCAGAACCGTAGGTATTGTTCTAGCCATTGATTGGTGCGCTCTGATTGTCCATCCGTCCTGGGATGGTATGCCGTGGAGATGTTTTGATAAATGCCAAGGATTCGGCATAATTCGCGTGTGAATTTTGATGCGAATCTCGGATCACGATCGCTGATGATTTTCGCCGGTAATCCGAACCTCCGGAACACATGAGTGACGTACAGTGCTGCGGTTTCTTCCGCTGATATCTCCTCGTTACAGGGGATGAACACCGATGCCTTTGTGCAGTCGTGGTCGGTCACCGTGAGGATTGAATCATATCCCTGTGACTCCGGTAGTTTAGTGATGAAGTCGAGGGCGATGACTTCGAATGGCTTAGCGTCAGGTGTCGGCGTGATGGGTACTAGTGGGGCTCGCGTTGGGCGGTTGTTGACTTTGTGGCGTTGACATTCCGCGCAACCTTGGACGTACTCGGTAACGTGTTTCACCATGTTTGGCCACCAGTGGTCGCGTTCGATGATCCTTGCAGTTCGCTTGATTCCTGGGTGACCGTAGACAGGGGGGTCGTGATGGTTGGCGATAACTGTGCGGATCTCCTCTGGGCCTCCGGTGATTACTCGTGCGCCTTGGTGGTACCAGGTCCCTTCGATTTTCTTGAGCTTGTGCGGATCTACCCAGGGGCGTAGGATTTTTTCGTCTTGTTCGAGGGTTTCCGGTGACTGCGTGGTGGCGTTTCATACGAATACTTTCTCAGGTAGGACGATGACTCCTTCGTTGTCTCGTTCTCCTTTGTCGTAGTCGGGTCTTCGTGATAGCGCATCCGCGCGGCCGTTGTTGGTTCCTTTAATGTGGTGGATCTCGAAGTCGTACTCCATAAGTTCCAGGACTTCTCGAGCTACGCGGCGACTTATCTTTTGTGGTGTCTTCCAGTGTGTGAGGTTGAGGTGGTCGGAAAAGATTTTGATTTTGTGCGGTGATCCTGCTAGGAATGGTCTCCAGTGTCGTAGTGCTTTGACAATCGCTAGAAGTTCCAAGTCGTATATGTCGTAGTTGCGTTCTGCTTCATTTAGGGTGGCCGAGAAGTAGCCGAGTGGGTGTCTTTTCCCGTCTTGCTTCTTCTGTAGGAGTACTGCGCCTACTGCGTATCCTGATGCGTCTACTTCAAGTTCGAATTGGTCTGTTAGCGTGGGATGTGCGAGTACTGGTTCGCTTGTGACTAGGCGTTTGAGGGTTTGGAAGGCCGTTTCTTCGTCTTTGCCCCACGTCCACTCTGCGTCTTTGCGTGTGAGTTTGTTGAGGGCTCGTGCGTATGTGGCAAAACCGCGAATGAAGAGGCGGTAAAAATTGCAGAAGCCCAAAAAGGAGCGTACGTCACGTACTTTCGTGGGTGTGGGCCAGTCGCGTATGCCAGCAATTTTTACGGGGTCCATACGAGTTACCCCCTTTTCAAGAATTACCCCCAGGTAATCCATTCGCGGTTGGTGGAAGGTACATTTGGACGGTTTGAAGTATAGGTCGTGGTCCAGTGCTACTTGAAGTACTGCACAGACGGCGTCGATGTGCGCTTGAAGGCCTACGTGTTCTCGCGTTGCAATCCCTATGTCGTCCATGTAGATGCGGATAATCGTTCCCATTGCCGCGAAGACTCGGATCGTGTCGCCTAAGATGTCGTTCATCATGTTCTGGAATGTTGCCGGTGAGTTTGTAAGTCCGAAGTACATGACGAGGGGTTTGAATAGTCCGTATTTCGTTTTGAACGCGGCCTTGTGTTCGTCGCCTACTTTGATTCATACGTTATTGTACCCCCAGCGGACGTCAAGTTTGGTGAATATGTGCCCGTCTCCGAGGTCGTTGATGAGTTCCGACATGAGAGGTAGTGGGTATTGGTTGCGCACCGTGCAGGCGTTGATTTGCCGGTAGTCTTGTACTGGTCTCAACTTTCCGTCCTTTTTCTTGATGAAGAAGAATGACGAGGCGTAAGGTGATTTTGAGGGTCGGATGTAGCCTAGTTTGAGTTGTTCGTCCAGCCATTCGCGCAGTTGTCCGTCTTCGTCTTGTGACATTGGGTAGACTTTGCAGTCGATACTGGGGGGTGTACCCGGCTTGAAGTCGATTGCATGATCCCAGGGTCGTGACGGTGGGAATCGGTGGGATGCTTCTTCGCTGAAGATTTTCGCGAAGCGCTGGTATGGTTCTGGGAGGGCTTCCACGACGGCGTTTTGGTTAGCTGCGATGGCTAGTTCAGTGGCTGTGGTACGTATCTGGCATTCCTCTTCGAGTTCTTGGACAATATTTTCGGCTTCGCCTTGGGTCATCACACTGGCAATGGTGGTTTGCGTCTCTGTGGGGTTGATTGATCGAAGCACCACTGGAAGGGCTCCTTCGTGAATGGTGGCGTGCGCCCAGCTGATAGTTGGTTCGTAGGTTGCTAGCCAGGGGTATCCGAGAACTAAGTCCTCGTTGCCTATGTCGGTGACTAGAAATCTCATGACCTTTGAAACACCGTTGGTCTGAACGTCTAGGTCGATGAAGTGCGTAATGGACCCAGCTTTATTTTCTGTGTTGTCAATGTTCCAAATTTTCTTTGGTTTTTCGAGGGGTTGTAGTCCGAGGCCCATGCGTTTGGCGGACGCGGGTCTCATAAAATTGTCGGTGGCTCCTGAGTCGACGAGCCCTTTGATATCGGCCATAGAGTAACTTGTGCGAATCGAGACTGGAATTCGAAGCGAACGATAGCGAGTCATGATTACAGAGTTACAATTGACTGCCCTCACCCAGGCCGACGGGTTTAGGCGTCCTGAAAACCCTCTTGGGTCCAGGGATCCTTAAATACGAGGTCCTTGACCTTGTCACTTGCTCCCCTGAGTGTTTCCATCCACTCCTTGGCCTGCTCTTCAGGCGTGGTTTCTGCGCGGCGTGCTGTTACTGGTTCTTGGCCGTAGTAATCTGTCTCCACACTGCGGCTCGTGCTCGTGCGTAGTTGGAACGGTTGCCTTGGTTTTCTAGGGCGTGTGCAGTCGCGTGAGAAGTGGCCTGGGTTGTTACAGTTGTAACATATCACTTCCCTCATGTCGCGGCGTGGTCCGCTTCCCCTGTTCTGTCCTGGTCCTCCTCTTGGTGGGAAGGGCGGTCGCTGGTTCCCGCGGTTTGGGTCGCCTACTTCCGCAAGACGTGCGCATGTTCTATCTGCTGATGTGTCCATGGCGTTCGGATCATAGCGCGGTGGCGGGAACCTGGGTGGCGCCCATTGTGGGGCGTATCCACGGTTTTGCTGAGGTCGTGGTGTTGGGGTGTTGCGGGGCGTGGTGGTGAGCCCTAGGCGGGCGCGTAGGTGGATATATTGCTTTTGCCGGCGCAATGCTGCCTCCTTCCACTCATTGAAGGTTTGCGGGTCGTCCAGTTCGTAGATTTTGGTAAATAGGGCCCTCGGGAGTCCCGCTGTGAATCGGTCCAGCGTTTGGCGGTCGTTGAGGCGATAGTCAGCCTTCCGCGCTAGTTGTTCGAAGTTGGTGACGTACGAATCAATATCGTCACCGATCATTTTGAATCCTTTGGCCAATGTGGCCTGCACCTGTTCTTGCTCGAGCACGTTCGAGAAGCGGTCTGAGAATCCCGCCGTCAGGGTATCCCATAGGTAGGGATCATATCGGCTGCGTCCTTGGTGTAGCTCGTTGTTGAGCCATTGGAGGAAGCCGAGTGTCCAGTTCGACACCCGTGATCCTTTGATGAAGCCTAGGAACAATAGGCATCGCCGATAGACGTTGGTCATGATTGGCGCCTCCGAATTCTGTCCCCAGTATATGTGCCACTGCGTGAGGAAGGATTCGTACTCATCTCTGTTTCCATCGAATATAGTCGGGGCCTCTCCTACTAGCTTGTCCGACCCGTGTGGTGCTCCTGGTGCTGGTCCCGCTGCTGGCGGTGGCGGGGGTGGTGGTCCTCCTCCAAAGGGATCCCCTCCGCCTCCTCCTCCGAATTGAGGCTGTCTTCTTTCGTGTGGCGGTCTTCTACCTCCTGGTGGTCCTTGACCGAAGGGGCCTCCCGGTCTTCTGGGTGCTGGGGGTTCTCCTGCGCCCGGTGGTGGGTCAGGAACGTCTGGGCCTACTGCTCTGAAAATGGCTGCGTCGTCCGCGGTCATGCGGTGTCCCGTAGTTGGGTTGATGGGGCGTAGGTAGGATTCGGCCTCTTCGGTGATTCTTCTGGCTTCTTCGAGGGCCAGGTCTTCTTGAGTAAGTGTTGCGGTTGCCATGTCTGCGGGTGGGTGGACTTCGATATTCTCGGGTTCGTTGATACGTAGGGACTCAGCTGTTTGTATTATTTCTCCTACTTCGGATTCTTCGTCGTTGTCAGTTTCTTCGTCGTCCCCACTAGTCTCGGATGGTGCGGGGGTTCTTGGTTCGGATGTACTAGGTTCTTCTTCGGGTTGTCCATCTATGCGTCCCCACTCTTCACGTGTGGGTAGGTTTCTTGCGTCGATATCGCAGTTGTAGTTCCTTCCTGCGGGCCGTACTGCGTCGTATCGGTTGTCTACGGGATTCCAGGTGATTTCAACCCAGCACAAATTGTCAAAATTGAACTCAACGGGGCGATATCGGGTTGGCCCCGACGCAAAGTCCACGAAGTATCCTGTCTCTCCTCAGTATTCTCTCCACCTCGCGGCCCCTAGGAATTGTGTTGGTACGTTGTGGTCTCCTCGTCATTCGAGGGAGTAAGTCTGGAAATTTCTCCACTGGTCTCGAGTTGTGAACGCCACGGTGGAAGGATCTTGGTCTTAATGTAACGCCACCACTGGCGTTAGTCCGACTTGGACACGAAAGGGCGTTCACGAGGGTACGTGATCCAAGCGTACACTAGGGCAAGTCGTGCCACTAGGTAATCCGATGATGAAGACGACTTGCTCGGAAAGAGACAAGCGAAGCGCGCGTAAGGAGATGAATAGAAGTGGTGAATTGAAGAAGACCAAGATGGCGAATCTTGGTCTCCCTAAGCCCCTATTTATACATCTTATGAGGAAGCTTTAAAGCTCCTCTCCAATCCGTACGACGAATAGCTAAAGTAGCTCGAACCCTACTACAGCTATCTTAGTGTTGACTCATGCCCTAATGGCATGTGATTGTGCTACGCGCTGACTGATCTTTCTGTCCATGACTCATTGCTACTTACTAACGTGGTCATATCCGTATAGTAAGCGTCCGTTCCCGCGATCGTGACACAAGTCATGATTACAGAGTTACAATTAACTGCCCTCACCCAGTGTTACGCCACCACTGGCGTTAGTCCAACTTGGACACGAAAGGGCGTTCACGACTTAGCAGAATATCTTCCGAGGTCACATGACCTGATCACGAGATACACGGCGCTTACAAGCACGTGATCTGGGTGTACACTAGGGCAAGTCGTGCCACTAGGTATTCCGATAATTGATGAAGACGACTTGCTCTGGGAGAGACAAGCGAAGCGCGCGTAAGGAGACGAGTAGAAGTGGTGAATTGAAGAAGACCAAGATGGCGTATCTTGGTCTTATCGAGCCACTATTTATACATGTACGAGGTAGCTTTAAAGCTCCTCCCGAATCCGTACGACTAGTAGCATAAGTAGCTCGAACCCTACTACAGCTGTCTTATCGAATGAGTCATGCCTTAGTGGCATGTGATTCTACTGTCCCCGCTGACTGATACGACTGTCCATGACACATTACTGCTTACTAACGAGGTCATTATCGTAAGTAAGAGTCCGTTCCTTCCGTACCGTGACATCACCCCCTTTTCAGCCGCGACGACCACGGCGCCGAGTGGGGCCTATCCCTCCAACCCATGCCTCCTGCCTCTCCGTAATCCGATCCAGCGTGTTGGCCATCTCTAGCCGGAACTTGCAGCGGGCTAGCTCCGATTGCACCCCTCTGAGCGCCTGAGCCAGCGCGTGAAGTCGCTGCTCCATCCTCTCAGCCTCGTGTCGGTAGGCGCGGAATCTGGTCAACTCAGCTTTAAGCCCTACGTCCCTCAACTCGTTCACCGCGTGGTCCACCCTGTGTTGGTTGCTGTGCCCTCCGACGAGGGCGAATAGGTCTTCTGGGGAGTAGTGGGGTTTGCCGGTCTCCCGAACGTGTGGCTCAGCATATAAGGGGCGACTGTAGACCTTGTCGCTGTCTTCTACGAGTCCGAGGACGAGGGGGTCTGGTCCGGCTATGACTTGGATGTAGGACGCTTGACGGGTGACCCCTTGAGCGTCGGTGATGGGATAGTGGACGAAGTCGTCCCCTCGGTTGTGCTTGTATCCGTGGGGGGCGACGCGTGATGAACCCCTGAGGTATCGGAGGCGAACGGCGGGCAGGGTGGAGTCTTGGGTGTCCACCACCACGCCGCCACGGTATATGGGGTGACCCGTGGTATCACAGGCATATGGGGTTTCCCGGGGGTCGTCAGAATCGGTGGCAGTGATGAGATAAGGCTGCTCAACGGGGTACCATTCCTTCAGCGTCCCCTCTACTGCTTCGTACACTGCCCTCTCAGCATCTCTGTGTGTTGGCGGCGTCGGTGATAGACGATTGCCCGCTTGGCCGCTGCTACTGCCAGTTGCCGTCGTTTCCAATCCTCCGCCGACGGCTTCCAGTCCCGCGTCTTCATCCACTCTTGCCATTTCAGGGTTGCGGGCGTCTTCTTCCGTTTGGGATTTGATGCGTACGGGGAGAGGTCGAGATGGGGGACTCGCAAAGAGTCCGACAGCTGTACGAAGCCGAGTAATTTCGGCTTCGGTGTACGGGGCGGTGTTGAGGTGGTCGCCATTCGGGCTGATAAGCCAATACGTGGCGGGCTGGTCTGGATCCTCGACGTCGATGATGGACTGCACGTTGTTGAGGGCCTCTCTGAGCTCTTCATGGGTGAGGCTGTCGGCGAGGCGGGCAGCGAGAGAGGAGGGAGAGGAGGAAGTGGGAAGGGACATTTCTGAGCGAGTGAGGAGTCCAGTGTGAGGAGATGGGGGCGATTTAGCATCGTACGTCCGGTTTATATGTATCCTGGCTGCAGTTGAACTCCGGTTGTACTCCGCTATGGCTTCGTCAGCGAATATGTCATCTTTGTTGACCCACTGGTTCTCCGAGTCGGGGTATCCCTTCCATTTCACGAGGTATTGCAGTTTCTTGTTCTGGCCGAATCGCCTAGAGTCTAGAATGCGCTCCACTTCATATTCCTCTTCTCCGTCCACTAGATCCGGTGGTGGGCGTTGGAAATTCTTCCCATGCATGGGCGTCTCGCAATAAGGCGTGAGCAAATCAATGTGGAATACAGGGTGGATACTCCACTGCATGGGAAGCTCCAATTGATAATTGACCGGTGACAGGACGCGCGTGATCTTGAATGGGCCATGTCGTTGTGCCGCCAGCTTGGCAGTTGGTTGATTGGTTCGCAGATGTCGCCCTTCTAGCCATACTTGATCCCCAACTTGGTACTTGGGTGTGTTTCGATGTTTGACCCATAGCGATTGTGCCTTTTTGATAAGGTTCTGAGCTTCTTTCCGTGCTTCTCGGAATTGCTGAAGTCGCGTGAGCACCTGTGGAATAGGGGATGGCTTGTCGATCCAATCAGCGCGCGGGTCGTATCCCATCATGAGTGAGAAAGGGGACTTCCTTGTCGCCTCGTGTGGCCAATTGTTATGCGCGAACTCCGCCATTGGCAGGAATCGCGCCCAATTGTCTTGACGCTCGTTGGTCCAGAACCTTAGATATTGTTCCAGCCATTGATTGGTTCTTTCCGATTGTCCGTCGGTCCGGGGGTGATACGCCGTGGAGATATTTTGGTAGATGCCGAGGATTCGGCACAATTCGCGTGTGAACTTTGATGCGAATCTTGGGTCTCGGTCGCTGATGATTTTCGCCGGTAATCCGAATCTCCGAAACACGTGAGTGATGTACAGGGCTGCGGTTTCTTCCGCCGATATCTCCTCATTGCAGGGGATGAACACCGATGCCTTCGTGCAGTCGTGGTCGGTCACCGTGAGGATAGAGTCGTATCCCTGTGATTCCGGCAACTTAGTGATGAAGTCAAGAGCTATAACTTCAAATGGCTTGGCGTCGGCTTGTGGGGTGATGGGTACTAGTGGAGCTCTTGTGGGGCGGTTGTTGACCTTGTATCGTTGGCATTCCGCACAACCCTGGACATATTCTGTGACGTGTTTCAGCAGGTTTGGCCACCAGTGGTCGCGTTCGATGATCCTTGCAGTTCGCTTGATCCCGGGGTGACCATAGACGGGGGGGTCGTGGTGGTTAGCGATGATGACGCGGATTTCTTCTGGTCCTCCTGTGACTACTCGTGCGCTTTGTCGGTACCAGATTCCGTTGACTTTTTTGAGTTTGTACGGGTCCACCCAAGGGCGTAGGGTGTCTTCGTTTTGCTCGTGGACTTCTGGTGACTGTGTGGTGACGTTTCGTACGAATACTTTCTCTGGTAGGACGACGACTCCCTCGTTGTCTCGCTCTCCTCTATCGTAGTCGGGTCGTCGTGATAGAGCATCTGCGCGTCCGTTGTTAGTCCCTTTGATGTGGTGGATCTCGAAATCGTATTCCATGAGTTCTAGAACTTCTCGGGCTACTCGGCGACTTATCTTCTGCGGTGTCTTCCAGTGTGTAAGGTTGAGGTGGTCGGAGAAGATTTTGATTTTGTGCGGTGAGCCTGCCAGGAACGGTCTCCAGTGTCGCAGTGCCTTGACGATCACCAGAAGTTCCAAGTCATAGATGTCGTAGTTGCGTTCCGCTTCGTTTAGGGTGGCCGAGAAGTACCCGAGGGGGTGTCTTTTCCCGTCTTGCTTCTTCTGTAGGAGCACCGCACCTACTGCGTATCCTGATGCGTCTACTTTGAGTTCGAATTGGTCTGTCAGCGTGGGGTGTGCAAGTACTGGTTCGCTTGTGACCAAACGTTTGAGGGTTTGGAAGGCCGTTTCTTCGTCTTTACCCCACGTCCACTCTGCGTCTTTGCGTGTAAGTTTGTTGAGGGCTCGTGCGTATGTGGCAAAACCGCGAATGAAGAGGCGGTAAAAATTGCAGAAGCCCAAAAAGGAGCGTACATCTCGTACCTTCGTGGGTGTGGGCCAGTCGCGTATACCAGCAATTTTTACGGGGTCCATGCGAGTCACCCCCTTTTCAAGAATTACCCCCAGGTAATCCATTCGTGGTTGGTGGAAGGTACACTTGGACGGTTTGAAGTACAGGTCATGGTCCAGTGCTACTTGAAGTACTGCGCAGACGGCATCGATGTGCGCTTGAAGGCCCGCGTGTTCGAGTGTTGCGATTCCGATGTCGTCCATGTAGACGCGGATGATCGTTCCCATTGTCGCAAAGACTCGGATTGTGTCGCCTAAGATGTCGTTCATCATATTCTGGAACGTTGCTGGTGAGTTTGTGAGTCCGAAGTACATGACAAGTGGCTCAAAAAGTCCGTATTTCGTTTTGAAGGCGGCTTTGTACTCGTCCCCTTCTTTGATGCGTACATTGTTGTACCCCCATCGGACGTCGAGCTTGGTGAATATGTGCCCATCTCCCAGGTCGTTGATGAGTTCCGACATGAGGGGTAGTGGATATTGGTTGCGTACCGTGCATGCGTTAATCCTTCGATAATCCTGTACCGGTCAGTAGTTTGCCATCCTTCTTCTTGATGAAGAAGAATGACGAGGCGTATGGCGATTTTGATGGGCGAATGTACCCTAGTTTGAGCTGTTCATCTAGCCATTCGCGTAGTTGTCCGTCTTCATCCTGTGACATTGGGTAGATTTTGCAGTCAATGCTTGGAGGTGTGCCTGGTTTGAAGTCGATTGCGTGGTCCCATGGTCGCGATGGTGGAAATCGGTGTGATGCTTCTTCACTGAAGATTTTTGCGAAGCGCTGGTATGGTTCGGGGAGGGTTGCCACGATGGTGTCTTGGTTAGCGGCTATAGCGAGTTCGGTAGCCGTGGTACGTATCTGGCATTCTTCCTCAAGCTCTTGGAGTATGTCTTCGGCTTCGTCTTGGGTCATTGCCTTAGCGATGGTGGTTTGCCTTTCTGTGGGGTTGATCGATCGGAGTACTACCGGGAGGGCCTTTTCGTGGATGGTAGCGTGCGCCCAGCTAATGGTTGGTTCGTAGGTGGCTAGCCACGGGTATCCGAGGACTAGGTCTTCGTTTCCTATGTCGGTGACTAGAAACCTCATGATTTTTGAAATGCCGTTGGTCTGGACGTCTAGGTCTATAAAATGTGTGATAGACCCAGCTTTGTTTTCCGATGTTGTCGATGTTCCATATTTTCTTTGGCTTCTCAAGGGTTTGTAGCCCGAGACCCATGCGTTTGGCGAACGCGGGTCGTATGAAGTTGTCGGTGGCTCCTGAATCAACGAGCCCTTTGATGTCGGCCATGGAGTAACTGGTGCGAATCGAGACTGGAATTCGTAGCGAACGGTAGTGAGTCATGATTACAGAGTTACAATTGACTGCCCTCACCCAGGCCGTTGGGTTCAGGCGTCCTGAAAACCCTCTTGGGTCCAGAGATCCTTGAATACGAGGTCCTTGACCTCGTCACTAGCCCCCCTTAGTGTTTCCATCCACCCCTTGGCTTGTTCTTCGGCCGTGGTTTCTGTGCGGCGTGCGGTTGCGGGTTCTTGGTAGTAGTCGGTTTCTGTGCTGCGGCTTGTACTTGCGCGTGGTGGGAACTGTTGCCTCAGTTTTCTAGGGCGTGTGCAGTCGTGTGAGAAGTGGCCCGGGTTGTTACAGTTGTAACATATCACTTCCCGCATGTCGCGGCGTGGTCCGCTTCCCCGATTCTGTCCCGTCCCTCCCCTTGGTGGGAAGGGTGGTCGCTGGTTCCCACGGTTTGGGTCGCCTACCTCCGCGAGGCGTGCGCGTGTTCTATCCGCTGATGTGTCCATGGCGTTTGGGTCATAGCGCGGAGGTGGGAATCTGGGTGGCGCCCATGGCGGGGCGTATCCACGGTTTTGCTGGAGTCGTGGTGTTGGGTTATTGCGAGGCGTGGTGGTGAGCCCTAGGCGAGCGCGTAGGTGGATGTATTGTTTTTGCCTGCGTAGTGCTGCCTCCTTCCACTCATTGAAGGTTTGCGGGTCGTCTAGTTCGTAGATTTTGGTGAACAGGGCTTTCGGGAGACCCGCCGTGAATCGGTCCAATGTTTGGCGGTCGTTGAGGCGATAGTCAGCCTTCCGTGCCAACTGTTCGAAGTTGGTGACGTACGAGTCAATATCATCGCCGATCATCTTAAATCCCTTGGCCAGCGTGGCCTGTGCTTGCTCTTGTTCAAGTACGTTCGAGAAGCGATCGGAGAATCCCGCCGTCAGGGTATCCCATAGAAATGGGTCGTATCGGCTGCGTCCTTGATGTAGCTCATTGTTAAGCCACTGGAGAAATCCGAGCGTCCAGTTGGATACTCGGGGGCCTTTGATGAAACCTAAGAACAGTAGGCATCGCCGGTAGACATTGGTCATGATCAGTGCCTCTGAATTCTGTCCCCAGTATATGTGCCACTGCGTGAGGAAGGACTCGTACTCATCTCTGTTCCCATTGAATATAGTCGGGGTTTCTCCTACTAGCTTGTCCGACCCGTGTGGTGCTCCTGGCGCTAGTCCTGCTGCCGGCGGTGGCGGGGGTGGTGGTCCTCCTCCAAAGGGATCCCCTCCGCCTCCTCCTCCGAATTGGGGTTGTCTTCCTCCGTGTGGCGGTCTTCCACCTCTGGGTGGTCCTTGACTGAAGGGGCCCCCCGGTCTTCTGGGTGCTGGGGGTCCTCCTGCGCCCGGTGGTGGGTCAGGAACGTCTGGGCCTACTGCTCTGAAAATGGCTGCGTCGTCTGCGGTCATGCGGTGTCCCGTTGTTGGGTTGATGGGGCGTAGGTAGGATTCTGCTTCTTCGGTAATCCTCCTGGCTTCTTCGAGGGCCAGATCCTCCTGGGTGGTCGTTGCTGTCGCCATATCTGCGGGTGGGCGTACTTCGATATTCTCGGGTTCGTTGATACGTAGGGACTCAGCTGTCTGTATTATTTCTCCCACTTCGGATTCTTCGTCGTCGTCAGTTTCTTCGTTGTCTCCACTAGTTTCGGAAGGTGCGGGGGTTCTTGGTTCGGATGTGCTGGGTTCTTCTTCGGGTTGTCCGTCTATGCGTCCCCACTCTTCATGTGTGGGTAGGTTCCTTGCGTCGATATCGCAGTTGTAGTTTCTTCCTGCGGGTCGCACTGCGTCGTATCGGTTGTCTACGGGGTTCCAAGTAATCTCGACCCAGCACAAATTGTCGAAATTGAACTCAACAGGGCGGTATCGGGTTGGCCCCGACGCAAAGTCTACGAAATATCCTGTTTCCCCTCGGTATTCTCTCCACCTAGCAGCTCCTAAGAATTGTGTTGGTACGTTTCGGTCTCCTCATTGTTCGAGGGAGTAGGTTTGAAAATTTCTCCACTGGTCTCGAGTTGTGAACGCCACGATGGGAGGATCTTGGTCTTAATGTTATGCCACCACTGGCGTTAGTCCAACTTGGACACGAAAGGGCGTTCACGACTTAGCAGAATATCTTCCGAGGTCACGTGACCTGATCACGAGATACACGGCGCTTACAAGCACGTGATCTGGGTGTACACTAGGGCAAGTCGTGCCACTAGGTATTCCGATAATTGATGAAGACGACTTGCTCTGGGAGAGACAAGCGAAGCGCGCGTAAGGAGACGAGTAGAAGTGGTGAATTGAAGAAGACCAAGATGGCGTATCTTGGTCTTATCGAGCCACTATTTATACATGTACGAGGTAGCTTTAAAGCTCCTCCCGAATCCGTACGACTAGTAGCATAAGTAGCTCGAACCCTACTACAGCTGTCTTATCGAATGAGTCATGCCTTAGTGGCATGTGATTCTACTGTCCCCGCTGACTGATACGACTGTCCATGACACATTACTGCTTACTAACGAGGTCATTACCGTAAGTAAGAGTCCGTTCCTTCCGTACCGTGACACCCAGGCCGATGGGTTTAGGCGTCCTGAAAACCCTCTTGGGTCCAGAGATCTTTGAATACGAGGTCTTTTACCTCGTCGCTAGCCCCTCTAAGCGTCTCCATCCACCCTTTGGCTTGCTCTTCTGGTGTAGCCTCTGCGCGACGCACTGTTGTCGGCTCTTGACTGTAGTAGTCGGTGTCCATGCTTCGACTCATGCTTGCGCGTGGTGGGAGGGGTTGCCTTGGTTTTCTGGGGCGTGTACATTCTCGTGAGAAGTGGCCAGGATTGTTACAATTGTAACAGATGACTTCCCTCATATCCCGACGTGGTCCGCTTCCTCGATTTTGTCCTGGTCCTCCTCTCGGCTGGAATGGCGGTCTCTGGTAGCTGCCTCGGTTTGGATCTCCTACTTCCGCGAGGCGTGCGCGGGTTCTGTCTGCCGATGTATCCATGGCATTCGGATCGTGACGCGGTGGTGGGAACCTGGGTGGCGCCCACTGCGGGGTGTATCCCCGGTTTTGCTGTGGTCTCAGTGGTGGCACACTGTGGGGTGTGGCGTTGAGTCCTAGACGGGCGCGTAAGTGGATGTATTGTTTTTGTCGTCGTAGCGCCGCTTCCTTCCATTCGTTGAAGGTTTGGGGGTCGTCCAATTCGTATATTTTTGTAAACAGGGCCCTTGGGAAGCCTGCCGTGAATCGGTCCAATGTTTGGCGGTCGTTGAGTCGGTAATCAGCTTTCCGTGCTAGCTGTTCGAAGTTGGTGACGTATGAATCAATGTCGTCTCCCATCATCTTGAATCCCTTCGCTAGTGTGGCCTGTGCTTGTTCTTGTTCTAGTACGTTCGAGAAGCGGTCAGAGAATCCTGCCGTGAGCGTGTCCCACAAGAATGGGTCATATCTGTTGCGTCCGTGGTGTAACTCGTTGTTGAGCCATTGGAGGAAGCCGAGCGTCCAGTTCGACACTCGTGGTCCCTTGATGAATCCTAGGAATAGCAGGCATCGTCGGTAGATGTTGGTCATAATCGGTGCTTCAGAGTTTTGCCCCCAATAAATGTGCCATTGCGTGAGGAATGATTCGTACTCATCTCTGTTTCCGTCGAATATGCTCGGGGTTTCTCCCACAAGTTTGTCTGCCCCATGGGGTGCTCCTGGTGCTGGTCCTCCTGCCGGTGGTGGTGGTCCTCCCCCGAACGGGTCTCCACCTCCTCCTCCTCCGAATTGAGGTTGTCGTCTTCCTGGGGGTCCTTGGCCGAAGCTACCTCCTGGTCTCCTAGGTTGTGGGGGGCCTCCGGCGCCTGGTGGAGGGTCTGCGACGTCTGGTCCTACCGCTCTGAAGATTGCTGGTCGTCGGCTGTCATCCGGTGTCCTGTTGTTGGGTTGATGGGGCGCAGGTAGGCTTTGGCTTCTTCGGTAATTCTTTGGGCTTCTTCGATTGCTGTGTCAACTTCGGTGATTGTCGCGGTGGCCATTTCTGCGGGGGGGTGTACTTCGATGTTCTCTGGTTCGTTTATACGTACATCAGGAAAAACCTCCCGCGCTAGCGAGAGGTAAGACCGTATAAATTAGTGAAAAATTAGTGATAATCCTCATTATCACAAATTATATTATATTTGCTTAACCCCCCTATATAATATTGATAAAATAGTGAAGATTTATCGATAAACTGGATTATCACGTATTATATTATATTAGCTTCACCCATAAATTATGGCTAATTTGCTCAATAGTGGAAATATAATTCACAATAATTCACGAACAATTCACGAACAGAGAGTGATAATTTTTGGCTAAGCGACACAAAATTATGTGCTAATTAAAATGATTGTTGGTCATCGATTTCGATTCATCGGTTGTCAATGACCAAGTATGGTAAGGGCATGAAGAAAATCTTGTCGCTGACACATTCCGGGTATAGTGAGCCAGTTCTGCCGACTGTCAATATATGTCCATTGGGATGTGCAAAGAACGTACAGTTGGCTCATTGTTACGCAGAATATCGTCATGGACTTGTAGGATCAGTCAGCCAGGTAAGCTCCGGCACATGTGATTGTACGATAGCGGATCGGATCTCGGAATGACTCGTAATGACTCATAACTAGGATAGCTGTACTAGGGTTCACGGTACTTACGCTATTGGCTAGTTAGTATTCGAGCGGCGCTTCAAAGCCCGCGTGTAACTGTATAAGTAGAGTAGTACGAAGACCAAGAACGGCATCTTGGTCTTCTTCAATACCACCACCATCTACTCGTCTATACTAAGAGGCTTCCCCTCTTAAGTGAGTGTCCGGCATATCCCCTTAAAGACCAGGGATCCCCGTGACTTACCTTTCGCCTGTCCCTTCGCGGATCAGTGGACTTCCCTGCCGACATCGCAGCATACCAAGTCTTCCTCTATCGCAACGATCGCGTGGCTTCGCCTTATCACACCTTCTACATTCTCGACAGCACCGCTTGGCCTAACGCTAAGTATATTGATCAGATCCCGTCAGGAGTTCCTCAACTCGAAGACCTCCACGCATACTTCGGGCGTGACGAAAGTCTTCAACCACATCCCGCCTTCTACGCAGAGACCTTCGCCAATCGCAACTACCGACTTCTTAGGATCGCCACTCGACAAGAAGCCTAAGTCAGGCAAACGTCCGTGGTAGACGTTACATTAAGACCAAGATCCCATCGTGGCCAATCCTACAACCAAAGAACTTTGGGTCCCGTTCAGGCCCTACTACATCGACAGAAGGGGAGATCGCAACGTCCCGAAAAGATATCTGGGATCCGCATTTTGGAAGGACGACGCGGAAACACCAGGCTACGTCACTTACTATTTCGATCGACAAAATCAATCACAGCTCATCCCGGTAGAATTCAACTTCGACAACCACTGTTGGGTAGAAGTTCGTTGGGACGCCGGAAGGGAAAAACTCCAAGCTACTAGACCAGCAAGCTCAATCCTCAACCTAGATATCAAACAATCAGAAGTCGTTACCAGAGACCAGTGGGGAACAATCGACAGAGAGGACGAAGAACCCATCAGATCCCCAACACCCAAGACACCCGCACCATCACCATCGATCAAGAGCAACCCAGAGGAAATTGTCATCAGAGACGAACAAGAAGAGGAACAACTAAAACAAATCGCCGAACTGATCCCAACTGACATGTCTACGACTATTCCAACCATGGCCGCAGCACGAACAGCCCTACTGGGAAGAGATGCTAGCGAATATCAACAACTCCCAGGAGAACCACCAGGTGGAGGAGGAGGAGCACCACCAGGAGGCGACCCAGGCGACAACCCACAGGACGATCAAGCAGGCATACCCGCATTTATAATGCCCGACACCGACAAATTCATTGGGAAGGAACCCAAAATCTTCACCGGAAATCGGGACGAAGCAGAAGCCTTCCTCGCCCAATGGAACCGGTTTGCAGGAGTCAACGCCGCCAACAAAAGCCTCAAAATCCCCTACATCAAAGCAATGATGTTCCTCACCTACATCCAAGGACCACTCGTCGACGAATGGGCGACAGAAACAGCCAAATGGCTCGACGCCCAAGCCAATAGAAACGACCCATGGCTTTGGGCAGGAGTAGAACTCGCATTCAAAGGACAATTTCGCGACAACCTAGAGAAGGACCGCGCAAGAGTAGAACTCGACAAAGGGTTTAGGATGATGAACGAGGACATTGACAGCTACGTCACTAAATTTGAAAAGCTGGTCCGACAGGCTGACTACCGACTGGATGAACCACTCGTCCTCGACAAGTTCACACGAGGCGTTCCCCTCAAACTGTACCAAAACGCCTATCAGTTCCACAATCCGCGCAGCTACTCCCAATGGAAAAGCGCGCTCATCGAACAGCAGAAACGATACCTGCACATGAAGGCCAGAGAAGGCGGCTTCGGGAGACAGCCACAGAACGTACAACGCCCACGCCCAAACCAACCGCTTCGATTCCAACCTCCGCAAAGACAAGGAGGTCAACAAGGATGGCAGCAATACCGCAATCACCCGGATGCAATGGATACTACCCCGGGAAGAATTCGAGCAAGAGTCGCCGAAATCGGCGATATCAACCGAAACCATCCAGAAAACCCTAGAGACTGGACCCCAGGAGGAAAACCCCCATTCCCGCCAAGAGCCGGATTCATGCAACAACGAGGAGGAGGACGTGGAGTCCTGAACATAAGGGACGTAACCTGCTACAATTGTAACCAGAAGGGGCACTTCTCACGAGACTGCAACCAGCCACGAAGGGCGCGAGGAAGAAGCGCGTACATCGAAGAAGTCCCTACCGCACCACAAAGCGTAGCGGAGGAACCTCTCATCGACCTGGACGAACCAGTCCAAGGCAACAGGGGCACCGCTAGCTCTCAAGTGGGCGATCTGCTGACTCAAGTCGTGGCACTGCCGGAGGAACAAAGAGGAATGTTCATGAGGGAAATGATGGGGAGGCAGGATTTTCCGAGCGCCTGAACCCAACGGCCTGGGTGAGGGCTTTAAATTGTAACTCAACGTTTATCACGCACTATCGATCTATGCATGTCCCAGTTTCGATTCGCACGAGTTACTTCATGGCCGACAAGAAAGCACTAGTGGACTCTGGAGCCACTCACAACTTCATACACCCGGACTTCGTCAAAAGAATGCATCTGGGAACCAAGGAACTACTAAACCCACGCAATATATGGAACATCGACGGGACACACAACAAAGGGGGAAAAATCACCCATTACGTCGATTTAAACATACAAACTGATGGAAAACTTAAAACCATCCAGTTCCTAATCACCAACGTAGGAGGAGAAGACATCATCCTCGGTTACCCCTGGTTAGCAACATTCCAACCGCGGATACAATGGGCCACCGCCACCATGGACACAAAACAATACCCTATCATCATACGAACCACCAACCCCAACAAACCATCGAGCCAAGCAACAGTCCAAGCGGAACTTCGAAGCATCATCACAAAAATGCAGGACGACGAACGAATGCAAGCCTTCGAAGAACTGGAAGAGACAATCCCGATACACTTACGAACAACGGCAACCGACTTAGCAATAGCTGCACATGAAACAGCGGAACAGAAGGAACTCCCAGAAGAATACAAAAGACACGCAAAGGTATTCAGCGAAGAGGAATCCCATCGGTTCCCACCGTCTAGACCCTGGGATCACGCCATCGACCTTAAACCGAACGTCCCAGACCACATCAACTGCAAAATCTATCCGCTGAACCAGGCAGAAGACAAAGCACTAGAGGAATTCCTAGACGAACAACTGGCCAAAGGATACATTAGACCGTCTAAATCACAGTACGCAGCCCCTTTCTTCTTCGTCAAAAAGAAGGACGGAAAGCTACGGCCGGTACAGGACTACAGGGAACTCAACGCTTGGACCATACGCAACCAATACCCACTACCGCTCATACCACAACTAATCGCAGACCTCAGCGGAGGATGGATATTCTCAAAGTTCGATGTCCGATGGGGGTATACCAACATCAGAATCAAACCTGGCGACGAACATAAAGCGGCCTTCAAGACTAAACGGGGATTCTTCGAACCTTTGGTAATGTACTTCGGAATGACAAACGCACCGGCAACCTTCCAAGGAATGATGAACTGGATCTTCGCCCCTCTTATCGAATATCACGAAAAGAAAGGAACCATCATCCGCGTATATATGGACGACATCGGAGTAGCAACAGCCACGACACGGGAAGCGCACACGGAGGCCATCCACGACATCCTAGACCTGCTGGAACAAAACGACCTATACCTCAAACTGGAGAAATGCGTATTCCACTCAGACTCCCTCGATTACCTGGGGGTAATCATTAAGAAGGGGGTGATTCGCATGGACCCGGTCAAAATCTCTGGAATCCGCGAATGGCCAACCCCAAAAAACGTCAAACAGGTGCGATCATTCCTGGGATTCTGTAACTTTTACCGCGCTTTCATCCGAGGATTCGCTTCACACGCACGACCACTCAACAAACTCACACGAAAAGACACGGAATGGCAATGGGGAACAGAACAACAAACGGCATTCGACAAACTGAAGACCCTAGTAACAGAAGAACCGGTACTCAAACACCCAGAACTTGACCAACCATTCGAACTAGAAGTCGACGCCTCCGGATACGCGGTAGGAGCAGTACTACTCCAACGCGACAAGGACAACAAACGACACCCAATCGCCTACTACTCCAACACCCTCAACGCAGCGGAAAGGAACTACGACATCTACGACCTGGAACTGTTGGCTATCGTCAAAGCACTGAGGAACTGGAGACCCTACCTCGCCGGGTCACCCCACAAGATCAAAGTGTTCTCCGACCACATGAACCTACAATACTGGAGGTCCCCACAAAAGATAAGTAGACGGGTAGCAAGGGAAGTGCTGGAACTCTCCGAATACGACATAGAAATTCACCACATCAAAGGAACGGCGAATGGAAGGGCGGATGCCCTATCAAGGAGACCCGACTATGATCAAGGAGAGCACGACAACGAACAAATCACAGTACTCCCGGACCACATATTCGTCAGAGCTGCAGCAATCGACACAACGGACAACCCAACACGCATAAATGCGACAATTCCCATGGAAGAGATGCAGCCCACGTACCCAGTATACACCCAGGACAACGATACGGTCACGAAATGGATAGACCCGCACAAACTCAAGCGCATCGAGGGCACCTGGTACAAGGAAGGGCGAAGGGTGGTCACAGGAGACGCCCACGAACGAAGGCGTATTATACAAGCCCACCACGACACCCTCGCATATGGGCACCCGGGAATCAGCCGAACCATCAAATTGATCGAAAGATACTACTGGTGGCCAGGACTCCGGCAAGAGGCGCAGGATTATGTCAAAGGATGCGCCGACTGCCAACGAATCAAAGTCAATAACAGGCCAACACGTGCACCCCTGCAACCGATATTCCCGAAACCAGAAGCGACCCCATTCGAGGTCATAGCCCTAGACTTCATCACCAAATTACCCCAATCGAACGGCTGTGACTCCATACTGACAGTAACAGACCACGACTGTTCCAAAGCGGCAGTATTCATCCCATGTGTAGAGGAGATAAGCGCGGAAGGAACGGCAGCCCTGTACGTGACACATGTTTTTCCCAGATTCGGACTGCCAGCGCGCATCATCAGCGATCGAGACCCCAGATTCGCGTCAAAGTTCACCCGCGAATTGTGCCGAATACTCGGCATAGAACAAAACATTTCCACCGCATACCACCCCAGAACTGACGGCCAATCGGAGCGAACCAACCAGTGGCTAGAACAATACCTAAGATTCTGGGTCAACGAACGACAGGACGACTGGACACAGTACCTACCAATGGCGGAATTCACGCATAACAATTGGCCCAACGAATCCACCAAGGAATCCCCATTCAATGTCCTTATGGGGTATAACCCGCGCGCCGATTGGATCGATCGACCATCCCCTATCCCGCAAGTAGCGCTGCGAGCGCAGCAGTTCAAAGAGGCTAGAACACGCGCCCAAGAACTGATGATCAAAGCGCAGCAGGGGTGGATCAAACACAAGGACACCCCAAAATACCAAATCGGGGACCTTGTATGGCTTGAAGGGCGCCACCTACGTACCAACCAACCAACGGCAAAACTCGCGCCCCGAAGACATGGGCCCTTCCAGATCATCCAGGTGATGTCCGCAGTCAACTACCGCCTAGAACTTCCCACGCAGTGGAGCATCCATCCAGTGTTTCACACGGACCTTCTTACTCCGTACAAAGAAACTCCCACACACGGGCCAAACTATCAGCGCCCGCCACCGGATCTAGTTGACGGAGAAGAAGAATACGAGGTCGAAAAGATTCTAGACTCTCGGCGATTCGGCAGGACAAGAAAACTACAGTATTTGGTCAAATGGCGCGGATACCCAGACTCGGACAACCAGTGGGTCTCCAAGGATGACGTGTTCGCCGATGAAGCAATTCGGGAATTCAAACGTTCAAACCCTGCCAGAGAAACACATATAAGCGCAGGGAAATCCCAAGAGACGTCCCCATCTCCTTCGCTCACTCCCACATACACTCATGTCCCAATCCCCAGTCCATTCACAACGGAGACAGTCGTCCATCTACCCCCATACCATCCCTCCTTCCTTCACCAACCACTACAAGAGTTGGTTCAAGAGATCCTTCGCCGACACACATGTCAACGACCGCGGAGCCCGATACGGACGAGGCTCAGGTTCAAGAGGACCGGGACTTCGACCAGTACCTATCAGAGGAACATTGCCCTCTACACCAACACCTCACATACGGCAACCACCTCACCACCACGCACAACGAAACCCCTCCGCTATGCACCACGGACGGGGAGCCAATACGTATGCCGAAGACTGCTCGACCCAAGGTCCACATCTATCGTGCGGAAGAACACAGTCCGATTTCCCGACGCCAAGTGGAGACTCCTCCACCCGTCGGATTCCAGTTCAACAGGGGAGTACACTATATCCCTTTCCAGATCCGCGATGCTCAGGACCGTCTGCACCCAGCTCGGTATACGCAGCTCATCCTTACGGCGGACCCCTTCGTCCTCGCCTACAGGAGAGGCAGTGACCAGCAGTACGGCAAGCCGGTGCACGCCGCCCCCAACTACGACTACCCCCGGGATACCGCGTATTGCGACGACGACTTGATCTTCCTAGATCAGCGCAGCGTCATGCGGGAGTCGGTGGACCGCGCCCTCACGGGCATGAAGGACCTCACGTTGACAGCGGAAGTCCACCGCTATCGTTGCGCTCAGGCGGGGGTGGAAGCGAAGGAGTCGGAGTTGGCACGGCTGACGGAGGAGTTGGACAAGATCGCCAGGGTAAGACGCGAATGCGTGCTCCGCCTCCAACGAGCCAATGCAATCACGCGTATCGAGGCGGAGAGGGATTCCTATCGCCCCGGACTGGAAGCGGGGCAGCAGGTTGCGGCGCAAAGGGAGGCAGCGGCACAGCGGGGTCGAGCTGGGGCTCGACCATAAGAAGGGGGTGATGTTACGCAGAATATCGTCATGGACTTGTAGGATCAGTCAGCCAGGTAAGCTCCGGCACATGTGATTGTACGATAGCGGATCGGATCTCGGAATGACTCGTAATGACTCATAACTAGGATAGCTGTACTAGGGTTCACGGTACTTACGCTATTGGCTAGTTAGTATTCGAGCGGCGCTTCAAAGCCCGCGTGTAACTGTATAAGTAGAGTAGTACGAAGACCAAGAACGGCATCTTGGTCTTCTTCAATACCACCACCATCTACTCGTCTATACTAAGAGGCTTCCCCTCTTAAGTGAGTGTCCGGCATATCCCCTTAAAGACCAGGGATCCCCGTGACTTACCTTTCGCCTGTCCCTTCGCGGATCAGTGGACTTCCCTGCCGACATCGCAGCATACCAAGTCTTCCTCTATCGCAACGATCGCGTGGCTTCGCCTTATCACACCTTCTACATTCTCGACAGCACCGCTTGGCCTAACGCTAAGTATATTGATCAGATCCCGTCAGGAGTTCCTCAACTCGAAGACCTCCACGCATACTTCGGGCGTGACGAAAGTCTTCAACCACATCCCGCCTTCTACGCAGAGACCTTCGCCAATCGCAACTACCGACTTCTTAGGATCGCCACTCGACAAGAAGCCTAAGTCAGGCAAACGTCCGTGGTAGACGTTACACTCATGAGTTTGTTGAAGGCCTTATCATTCAAGGATGTCAAGATCGAGCTGCGCCATCGGGGTACCTGCAGCTCCATTGCCAACCACGGTGCCACCCCAACCATCAAGACAGTCAATACCATGATGTTCAAGTTGGTAATTGCCGACGCACCTTGCCTGAGCATATATAGCTGCCATCATTTTGTGGAATGCACTTTCCCGGTCATTCAGAATGACTTCAAGCGTGGAAATATGATTTCGATAGACGTCAAAGTAAGTAGTTGTTGAAAATTCTGTGGTTTGCAGATCACCAGTACGCCACTCGCGTAATGATGCATATAGCTGAAGATTTTGGTTAGTATGTTCATGTGCATAGGAAAATAGAGCACTCACCGCTGTTGCAACCAAGGCGACCATTGGAATTGGCACCTCACGCACCACTTGCCCATCATTGCCAGTGTTGCCAGGAAACAAATGATCATATCGTGCTCTAAACGATCCATTTCCTCCAGTGAAAAATAAGTCATGGATGACAAGGATTATCCGCGAATTGCGATACGGTTGCGAGCGCATTATGAGCCTATTTGAACCAAGACCCTGACTAAAAGTTAGATCAATATAATCAAATATGAGTCGTTTACCTTTGGTCCCTTCGGGTGCACATAATTATAACCCGAGAGTTGCCAATCAACAGATTGAATAATGTCCGCCGGCACCTTGGACGTATACTCGGCCAAAACGATTGAGTTGCAGCGGTCCTTGACCTCACTGCGGAAAAGGGGTATGCGAGCACGCAGCTTTGAGCCAATGTCAGTTATGTAATCCTCAGCAGGCGAAGGACTTACGACTGGTGCGATCTTCAACACATAATCGTCATCGGCGAGGAGTCGCTCCTGGATAGATGATGCAGCAGGTTTCTTCTTGACAACTTTCTCGGCGGCGGTGTTAAGGGAACTTCTGATAAAACAGGTGGCAAGGATGCCATCTGGGAACGTGTCGTTGAAGATCAGTGTTGCCCGGAGATCGTCGACTGCGAGCCGGACAATATCACATATCAGTTGTCGTTGTCTAGCTAGCAAAACTCGGGTCACGCCTGGAGCAAAAAGAAGGTTAGTGTTGGCAGGCCAAGCTGATGTCGACTCGGTGCCAGTGGCTGCCTGTGCTCGATCCTGACGTGGCTGAGTTGGCACTACAACTTGACCAGTTCAATGTTGAAAATATGCATAGTATTGGTGCTTACGCGTGGTCTCAGCCAGTACTGGTGGTGGCATAGTATAGATATTGTTCCCGAGTGACATGTTGCTAGTCCCAGTACCAACTGTGTTGCTCACAGATGGGCAACGTCTAGCACCCAAGGCTGGATCTAGCCAGGATGGTATCTGCAAAGTGGCTGTGAGATCAAAAGTTCAAGAGCCATTGCGGACGCACCTCAGACGCCATCACCTTTTGGAGCTTGCTTGGATCTCCTTGGGCAAGGGCAGCCAGGTTGTCATCATCAGTGGAGTCTTCCTCAGTTGTAGGATAGGGATCTTGATCCCAATAAGTAGGACGGAGGGCAGGTTCTGGACCAAAGGAGTAGGAGGGAGCAGAGGGTGCACGATAAGACGATGAGGCTAAAGGGGGAAAAAACGTGTAAGTGGTTCGTTTTGCGGTCAACAGACATGTTATGTCAGCTATTCTCACATGGCTGTGGCACGTGTCTGCTCAAGGGAGACGCCTTCCGAGTTGCCCCTATGCCCGCAGATGGCGGCTGTCTCACCCTTGGTCTCACCACTTCACTCTCGCTGGTCAACTGAAGCTGCATAGGACGACCATGAGCTGGACCTTTGGACATCAGTCTGGTAGATCATCTGATCTGGTAGTGTCATACGTACCAGCATTCCGAACTTTTTTAGTGGCAGAAGTGGGAGTGGGTTGTACTGTGGCGGGGATCCCGGGACTGTCATCGAGGGAGGCAAAGGTCCGTTTCCCCTTCCCTTTTCATCATGTGAGTCAATACTAACTTGAGCACATGGGACCCACCTATCAGATCACCCTGGGGTGGAGTTGGGTTACCAATGTGTTGGACATTGGTGTTCTGACCGACAACCCTGACTTCATTTGTCGTATTTGTGTGCATAGAATGATCCAATGAAGCGTGACTTTCATTGGAACCCTCTAATGCCTGATTCCTCAACAGTCGCTGTGACTTGCGGGTCCGTGATGCCATTGGCAATGAGAACAAGAACAAGAATGAGAATGAGAACGAAAATGAGTGGAAGATAAATGTGAGTACGACACAAAACGACAGGAATTTGGATGAGGTCTTGGCCCCAAGGTATGTACCGTATTTATACTGGCGATCCAGGCGCACTAATTGAAAGGTCCCCAGCGTGAGTTGACACTCCATTATTCCTCTCCCCTAACTTGAGCGCACCCATGATCCGATGCCCTGGCTGTGATAGGGGTTTCACACGTTGTGGACTCTCTCAGCACATCAGCAAGACCCGACGCCGTGGCTGCCAGAATTTGCACCAGTCATTGCAAACTCTGACGGCGTTTCGACCAGCGCAAGTGGCATCTTCTTTAGCACCAAACACAGGCCCCGACTCACGGCATGCGGCAGATGGGCCTATTGGGGACGAGTCCGGTTCAGAAGACGAAAACAATTCAACTGAGGGATCGGGCTCTGAGTTGTCGTCACAACAAGGTGACAGTGCCAATGGAGGTAAGTTTTTCGTGGCGTACAATACGGCGCCCCATTAATCCCATAACAGATAGGACTGGTGACGAGGCAGATCACACAGGCGATCCTGTTGACGCCGCAGATGCCAACGCGTTCGAAATTATCTCTCGGGACAGGAATTTCAGCCCTTTGGTCACCCCAGAACCTGAACTTGTCAATGGGTCTCCGTGCTTATCGCCACTCCCAGAAGACACACAACCCTCAATTCCCGATGCATGCAATCCAGATGCAAGGCCAATTTTATTTGTCAGTCACTTTCCTCATGGACAGGCTGGCGCTCCGGTGGCTGGTAGCACATGTCAAGGTTCTGCCTATGGGTCAACACGTAACAAGTCAGGCGACTCAGTGTGGGCCCCCTTTCGGTCTCAATGTGACTGGGAGTTCACACGCTGGGCAAAGATGTGCGGGGCGACAGCTACAGCTGTGACAGCGCTACTTGCGATCCCTGAGGTACGGGAGTGTTCTTCTACCCCTTAGCATCACTGACGTCTTATTCTGGAACTTGAAGCTCGTTAACAAGCTTGGGTTATCATACAGAACAAGTGTGGAGCTGAACAACCTCATCGACAAGGCATTGCCTGGGCGCCCCTCCTTCCAGTGCGAAAATCTGACTATTGGAGGTGAAGATCTTCAATTTCACTATCGTGACATAGTTCCATGTATCCGGGCCCTTTTTGGTAACCCGGAGTTCGCGCACGAACTAGTCTTTGCCCCAGAAAGGCACTACACGGATGCCGAACGAACATGCCGCATTTATAGCGAGATGCATACAGGGGATTGGTGGTGGTCCGTACAGGTGCATAACTGGTTCATCTTTTAAATTCAAGTACTAACAGACAATGCACTAGACATCACTTGAAGCGCGCAACGCTGGAGCGACAGTCATTCCGCTCATCATTTCCTCCGACAAAACTCAGCTAACACATTTTCGGGATAAGGAAGCGTATCCAATCTATTTAGGGATTGGCAATATACCAAAGGGGACTCGCCGGAAGCCGTCGCGCTCTGCACAGATGTTGATTGGATACATTCCAACAACCAAGCTAACTAGTATCACAAGTCATGCAGCTCGCCGTCGCGCCCTTGCTAACCTCTTCCATTCATGTATGGCAAAGGTCCTTGAACCGATCCACGCCTATGGTGAAATAGGCCTAGCTATGTTGAGTGGTGATGGCACTTGGCGCCGCTGTCATCCCGTTTTTGCCACTTTTGTTGGCGACTACCCGGAACAGGTGCTGGTTACATGCACCTACCGTGGGCGCTGCCCAAAGTGTCTCGTTCCAGCTAACCAACTTGGCAATTACACTCACTTTCCCGCTCGGAACCATGTGGACGCGATCGACACTTACATCTCAGCCGGTGAAGGCATTCGCCAATTTCGTGCCGCGTGTCGCAAAGCTGGACTGAAGTCCATCTTTCGTCCATTTTGGAGTGCACTTCCGCTTGTTGACATATTCATATCCATCACCCCCGACGTGCTTCACCAGCTGCTTCAAGGTGTCGTGAAGCGTCTCACTGCTTGGCTGACCACAATTCTCGGGGCAGCAGAAGTCGACGCACGTTGCAGGTCTTTGCCACCTAATCACCATGTTTCGTTGTTCCCCAACGGCATAGCCTCCCTCTCGCAAATTTTGGGAAAACAGCATAAGGACATATGTCGATTCCTGCTTGGACTTGTTCTCGACGTTGCTCTTCCAGGTGGGCAACTCCCTTCACGTTTGATCAGAGCTGCGCGTGCGCTCCTTGACTTTGTGTATTTGGCGCAATACCCTTCACATACAAGCAAGATGCTTCAATGCCTCGAGGACTGCCTTGCTCGCTTCCATGAGAACAAGGACATTTTCATCGACCTTGGTGTGCGTGAGCACCTGAACCTCCCAAAGATCCACAGCATGCTTCACTACCGTTCTTCCATCACCCTATTTGGCACAACCGATAACTACAACACGGAGCAATCCGAGCGCCTCCACATCGACTTTACGAAGGACGCATATCGTGCAACAAACCGTAAAGACGAATATACTCAGATGACCGCATGGCTGGAGCGCCGCGAAAAGATACGAATCCACACAGCGTTCATCGAATGGCAACAGCAGCGCTATCCTACGAGCTCATCAACACTCATGACTTCTACCAGGCCCCCACAAGTTGGTATGCGGTATCTCAAGATGACCCAACATCCAACTGTCAAGGCCATTACATTCGATGAGCTAGCAGCAAGTTATGGCGCCGTTGATTTCCAGGACGCGTTGGCAGACTTCATTGCCCTTGTCAACTACCCAGGTGCCTCAGTGGCAACGTTGCGCACTCGGGCAGCTGACACGCTTTTACCATTTCGTTCCGTGCCTGTATTTCACCGGATCAAATACTCTTCTAGTGAGACCTCTGAAGACTCGGAAATCGTCGACAGTGCAGTTATTCGGCCAGAGCAAAAGGATGCACGTGGATGCACAGTACCCCAACGGTTTGACACTGTGCTTGTCCGTGGTAAACATCAAGACGTCATGCTCGGAAGGAATGGTTAGTTTTGATTGTATTCCCAGTCTACATGATATAACCAAACTCCCCAGGTAACCGGATAGCACAAGTTCACGTTGTCTTCCAAATACCAACCAAAGTTGTTCATGACGTTTTTTTCCATGACGCTCCAACTCATCTTGCCTACGTTGAATGGTTTTCACCATTGTCTCCAACACCAGACATCAACCACCTTATGTATAAGGTGTCTAGGTTAATGGATGGAGGCCGCCGCCGCGCCGCAGTCATTCCCGTAGGTAGTATAATTGGCAGTGTTCACCTCATCCCCCGATTTGGACCAGTTACTCCCGATTGGAATAGCTTCTCCGTGCTCGAACAATGTAGTATATTTTATGTCAATTCGTTCAGTGACCAGGATAATTATCTCAGATTTGGATAGAAAGTTATAATAATTGCATGATCCATTGTCCCATCGAACAGCAAGTGAATGTCAACGGGCAACACATACGCCTTTACAACGACATAACATGCGTTGATTGGTTTTACATAGATGCATCAACGAAGACTCAAACTAGTTTACGTGATTTTATTAAAAACTAGACGATTTTTAACTGACAGCTATGATCGACTATTGATGCGTTGTCTCCGTTAGCTCCATTATCTTAATTAATTTACACGGGCATTACCTCTTGTGCTTTCCCTGATGCGCCACTGGTGTGTTACTACTGCTGTCAACCAAGGACCGTCCTTAGGCCCTTGTCCATGTTACCTACCTCTGGACCAGGATGGAGCGGTGTGCTACCCTCGTATTGGGTGGACTGCTCAGGCCAAGTTGGGGAGATCGACGTAGCTGGCGTGACGGGATAGAGCAAATGAGGGGCGCTAGATACAGGGTAACTATATTGCGTCTAGATGGGCTGGGGATGCATCGAAGAGGTTTCGGTGCTTAACAGATACCTTGCTGGGGTATCCCCGACAACCAACTGGTGTTCCATCTCAGGTCCCGGTACGCCAGGGCCATAAAGCGGCGATCTACCATGAGAATAGGACCTGTGTTGCCGCTCATGGGGTTGAGGGGGATGCTGCATTGTCGCATGCTCTGAGCCAATCCTGTAGCGATCCTCAGTCCCATCTAGCCGGGCCATACACTCTGTTTCATCCTTTTTGGCCCTACGCCATTGCTTTCTGAGCTCCTTAAATTCTGGTCGACATCTCGTAAGTTAGACGTCCGGATTTGGTGGTAAACAAAATTCTAAGTCTCACCTGCAGGGGTTCGCTTATTCCCATGGCGTTGCATAACTATGTGCGCGTTGAGGTGATTTAGGGCACCATAACTCTTAGTACAGCCCGTCCAAGAGCAATGATAGAGACGCTTGATCTTGTTGTAGCGTCGACAAGGACACTTTCTCACTGCGTTTCCAGGAAGAGACACAAAGGGGTACGTCTTATATACAGACGGGTCCGGTGGTGAGGAGTCATGCTCTTCCTCAGAGGCCGCTGAACGTGCGATCGGGACGAGGGACGAAAATCCAGGAGAATGCAAACGACTTTGAATCGACTCAGGGAGAATAGGATCAGCGGCACCGAAACCAGAGGATCTCGGCTGGCCATCGCCAATGTTATCATTGAAGGGATTGGAGAACGTGGAGGGGTATCGCGAGCCCGGGGGAGTATGGTGATACCCTGACATGATCGGAGGTAAATCTGAAAGACGGAAGTTTATTAAGAAGATCGACGAGGATCACAATGAAGTGAAGTGTGCGTACCCTGTACGGGCGTCACATCTTCTATGGGTTCCGCACGAACATCGCGGCGATCCCAGCCCAAGCTAGTTGCAGGGTATGCGGTTGGTAACGCATAATTGTGGCCAGATTGCTGTGTGACCACCCGTATGTTGGGTTCAGAGAGATGCCGGTTCAGTGAGATGGGAGGCTGATGCAAGGGCTGATGGGAAGATAATGATCGCCGGGCGGAGGAGCTGCCGCTGGCAGTGTGAAGGAAACGCGCGTGACACGTGGGATCGTCGCGGTTGGTGCGGGATGGATGAGGAGATGAATAAGTAGACCTGGAGATAGTGTGCGAGGCTGAGTCGGCAGGTTGGGAAACATTGGCGGAGGCCCTGACGGAACTCGATAAACCCGTAGTGCTTGGATCGGCCTGTCGTTTTGGCACACATCATATGGGACACCAGAGCAGCAGACGCACCTTTTTGTTACGTGAAAGTCGCAAGTGCGAGATGTTGCCAAACTGTGAAATGTAATATATGTGCATCTGACTTTCGTAGAAATCGTGGGGGATCCGGCCAAGATAAACCACGCCAGTTTCTGCTGCCTAGGGAACTAATGAGGGCTGTCTCTCGAGTAGGAGACAATGACACGTACGAGCTTCCGTTTCGCCTTTTCGAGTTTTCTCATCACCGTCGCATCGTCCTGAGAAATAGAGGGAAGAGAGCGCACGACTCGGAGGCGGTCTGAGTACCGCACGCAAATAGCGCAAATAGCTAGTAATAGTTTATTCGTAAATTAGACGATATTTTACTTATGTGATCTTATGCGTCAGTATTGATGCATTATTTCCGTTACTTCCTTTATCACTAATTTATATGGTCTTACCTCTCGCTAGCGCGGGAGGTTTTTCCTGATGTAGGGACTCAGCTGTTTGTATTATGTCTCCTACTTCTGATTCTTCGTCGTTTGTTTCTTCGTCGTCTCCGCTGGTTTCTGATGGTGCAGGGGTTCTGGGTTCAGAGGTGCTTGGTTCCTCTTCCGGTTGTCCGTCTATGCGTCCCCACTCTGCGCGTGTGGGTAGGTTCCTTGAGTCGATGTCGCAGTTGTAGTTTCTTCCTGTGGGTCGTACTGCGTCGTAGCAGTTATCTATGGGGTTCCAGGTAATTTCAACCCAACACAGATGGTCAAAGTTGAACTCAACGGGGCGGTACCAGGTTGGGCCCGATGCGAAGTCTATGAAGTATCCTGTTTCCCCTCTATATTCTCTCCACCTAGCTGCTCCTAGGAATTGTACTGGGACGTTGCGGTCTCCCCTTCGTTCGAGGGAGTAAGTTTGAAAATTTCTCCACTGGTCTCGAGTTGTAAACGCCACGATGGGTAGATCTTGGTCTTAATGTTACGCCACCACTGGCGTTAGTCCGACTTGGACTGCGAAAGGGCGTTTACGACTTAGCGAAATATTCTTCGGGAGTCACGTGACTCGATCACGGGGTATACGGTGCTTCTCGGGCACGTGATCTGAGTGTACACTAGGGCAGGTCGTGCCACTAGGTAATCCGACTGGTAAAGACGACTTGCGCGAAGAGGCAAGTGAATCACGCGTGAGGAGACGAGTAGAAAGTGGTGATTGAAGAAGACCAAGATGGCATATCTTGGTCTTATCGAGCCACTATTTATACATGCATGAGGTAGCTTTAAAACTCCTCCCGAATCCGTACGACTAGTAGCACAAGTAGCTCGAACCCTACTATAGCTATCCTAGGAATGAGTCATGCCCTATTGGCATGTGATTCTACTGTTCTCGTTGACTGGTACGACTGTCCATGACACATTTGTTGATAAGTGACCCTTGCGCACTTAGCGGCTCAAAGGACAATCAGATATGGACTGCTATAGATAAGATATACAGGACTTATGTAGATTAGATTATTATGATCACACAATCTCGGACTTGTTGTATTCCCTTAAATCTATGACATCACTGTACACTATGACATCATAGGATCCGGACTTTGCGTTGTACTCAACGCCCTTGTAGTTTCCCTTTGTTCTATCCTTATTATGATGTCAGTATGATATCATTAGTCTAGATTCTCCTTGTTCTTTGTTCTCAGAACGTCCACTCCTTTGTCCATCTGTAGAACAATGTCCCTTGTACTTTACTGTGACGCCATGTTACCACCGTCACTCTGTATTTTGTATAAGTAGTGCAGCTTGTACACTCCTGGTCCACATCAGTTCTCATCTGTTGTGTGCCAGGTATGTTCTCTACTCTGTAATAACATCAGTTCTCATCTGTTGTGTGCCAGACACCCCATCTGCTTCACCTGCAAGATCTCTCTATTGCTGCTTCAAGCCCACCTTCATATCTCACCACAGTCACCAGTTCACTGTGAGTATGATCCCTTCATGTGCGCTGTTCATCAACATTACTACTTACTAACGAGGTCATCACCGTAAGTAAGAGTCCATTTCCCGTACCGTGACATATGGCCACCTTTAATCTATGGGTGGGCTTGGCCAACACCAAGCTTCAGGAAGGCAGCCCCTTCCAACCTCAACTCCAGAAAATGCTGGACGTGAGGAACACCCTTGTGGAGCAAGGGATGCCCGTCTCGGACATGCAAATGTCCTTCATACTTTTAGACGCGCTACCCCCCTCCTACAGCACCATAGCAGGCACCATCCTCGCCTCTGGCCCCCCTGCCAACCTACAACCTCAGGACCTAATTAACAGGTTCATCAATGAGGAATCCCGTATCGCTGGTCCCCCGGCATCTTACAATAAGATAGCCCCCATCAAGAAAAATTTGCCTCCGCACGATCATGCGTCGCAGGCATCGGGCAGCTCTGTGTCTCCGGACATAATCTGCCACTACTGCAAAAAGTCTGGCCATAAAAAGCCAGACTGCTATAAACTCAAACGGGACCAAGAGAACATGAAGAAAGGGAGGGCTGGGCAACGAGGGAAAGCTGCCCAGAACTCAATGACTGAGGCCCCGGACTCACTTCCGGGAAATAGGTTTGCTGCAGCCAATAGCATACCTGTACCAAAGAGCCATCTATTTACAATAGTTAATGGCTCTGGCAAAATAGAGGAGGTACACGAAGTACCTCAGGTCTCCCTTTATATGATGAGTGCCAATCACACTCAGAAAGCAACAAGATGGATGATGGACAGTGGAGCATCAGCACATTTCACACCACACCTCGAAGACTACGACTCCTATACACCTCATGAAGGAGTAGAAGTGCTTCTTGGTGACAACTCTCTACTCAAGAGCGTTGGCACTGGTACGGTCACAATCTGAACCAACAGAGGTTATGACCTCAAAATATCTAATGTGCTCCACCTCCCCAACATGCACTCACGCATACTGTCCACACCTGCCCTAACAGACAAAGGTGCAATCATCAGCTTTGATGCTACATCTTTTACTATAAGATTCAATGAGGAGACCATTGCGGAAGGACACAAGGCTACAGGCCTATACTGGCTTGACGGACATCACATAAATACAGTCCGGGCACCTGCATTTGCCAGCCTTGATGTCTGGCATCAGCGCATGGGACATATGTCCAAAGACGTGCTCAAAAGATATGCTCAAGAGTCAGTAAAAGGACTCAATATAAACAACTCTCCAGAAGACGGTACACTTTGCCATGGCTGTGAAGCTGGCAAATCTATGTGTCTTCCATTCCCCTCTTCCACAAAACGCGCACAAGAACCTCTTGAAGTCATACACAGTGACCTTGTTGGCCCCATGCAGAGCCAATCAATACAAGGAAACAAGTATTTCGCCACGTTCATAGATGACTACTCCAAAGCAGCAGTCGTCGTCTTTATGAAATCAAAAGACCAGTTTAAGGATGCCTTCATACACTATAAGGCATGGGCTGAAAAACAACTAAATAAGCCCATCAAAACCTTGCACTCGGATCGTGGTGGCGAATACATCAATAATGACTTAAAGCGCATACTTTTGGAAGCGGGAATTGAGCATACTCTCACAATGCCTCATTCTCCACAACAGAATGGGAGAGCCGAGCGATTTAACCAAACGGTTATGGAAAAAGGCACTAGCATGCTTCATCATGCAGGCCTTAGCCTTGGCTTCTGGGAACAAGCAGTACAGACTGCTGTGCAAATCTATAATCGCACCCCCACTCGTTCTAATAAATGGAGAACTCCGCTGGAGCTCTGGGATGGTACAGTCCCAGATGTCTCTTACTTTAGAGTATTTGGCTGCAAAGCCTACTATCATGTACCCGAACACAACCGGCGCAAACTAGATCCTAAAGCAAAGGAAGCCATGTTTGTGGGCTATGAACCCTTGTCAAAGGGTTACAAACTCTGGGATAGACATAGCCGGTGCTTCGTCTCTTCACGAGATGTTACATTTGACGAAAGCACTTTCCCATCCCTGAGTGACCTGGCTCGTCACTCTCAAATTCCTTCCCCTCCCGTGTCTGGTGAACTCGAAAGAGGCGCTGCCGGCGGTGAAATCTTCTTTGTAGTGCCTAGCCCACCTACACCAGCTGTTGCCCCTGCGGCACCTACACCAGTCTTTGTACTTCCACCTATTCAGGTGCCCGCAGACACTCAACAACGGCCTAGCACACCCCCCAACACCTCACCTGCTACGGCAGACCAGACAATCTATCACACTCCCCCTTCCCAAGCCCCCCCTCCTACAAACACTGCACCCACCCACACTCACACTCGCTCCACAAGGCGTGCTGCAGTAGTCGCTCCTATACCGGCCCCTAATTTCAATAGGGAAGTGTCTCCTCCCAGATCTACTCCCAGATCTCCTAGGAACACACAACCGGTTTCGCCTGCTCGACCAAGGCGGAGCACTAGGGTACGATTCACGAATCCTCACTATCTCCAAGAGGACGATGAATTCGTGCAAGGAAGCAGTAGGCTGGGAATGATGGACCTACTTAATGCGGCAGAGGTACCTGGCTATAGGGACCCTCAGACCTTTAAGCAGGCTATGGAGTCTGACCAAGCTGTCGATTGGCTTGAAGCATGCCAGTATGAACTGGATGCTCTCGACAAGCTTGATGTCTGGAGATTAGAACCCCTTCCTGTTGGAAGGAAGGTGGTTAAATGCAAATGGGTGTTCAAAAAGAAAGCAGATGGACGCTTTCGTGCTAGGCTAGTGGCAAAAGGGTTCACCCAACTAGAGGGGGTGGACTTTGACGAAACTTTCTCCCCAGTTGCCCGCTTTGAGTCTCTAAGACTCCTTCTTGCGTTGGCTACGCTTGAAGATTGGCACATTCACCAAATGGATGTCAAATCGGCATTCCTTCATGGGGAACTGGAGGAAGAAATTTATATGGAGCAACCTGTCGGTTTCGTCACAGCTGGCTCCGAGCACCTTGTGTGCCGGTTACAGAAGGCCCTTTATGGCCTGAAACAAGCCTCCCGCGCATGGAACGTGCAATTCCATGGGGTCCTTTGTGACCTAGGCTTCACGCGGACGTACTCTGATGCAGGAGTATATGTGTATCATCTTCAAGAGGGGGGTGACACATTATTTGTGATCTTATATGTAGATGACATCACTATACTCGGGAGCTCTCTGTCAAAGATCAATGATCTGAAAGTCTCTCTATCAGACCGATATGAGATGACTGATCTTGGTGAAATCCAATCTTATCTCGGTGTCAACATCACCAGAGATCGTGCAAACCGCACTATGGAAATCAACCAATCAGATTACATCTGCGATGTGATTGAGCGCTTTGGAATGTTAGATTCCAACCCAGTATATACCCCTCTTCCCTCTGGCGCTGAGGCACACTTGATCAAATTTGAAGATCAGGCCTCTACTTCTGAAATCAAGAAGTATCAACAGATAATTGGGTCTCTGCTGTATGCGCAGATAGGAAGCAGACCCGATATATCCTTCGCTGTTGCGCGCCTTAGCCAATTCGCTTCCAATCCCTCACCTCAGCATTTACGCCTATCCAAGTATGTCCTAGCCTACCTAAACACAACAAAGGACTACAGGATACGCTATGCTGGAGGGACTGACGCTGATGGAGCTGGCCTTCATGGCTACTGCGATTCTTCCTGGGGAGATCAGGAAGAAAAGCACTCCACCTCTGGCTACGTCTTCTTGCTTGCCAATGGAGCCATTTCATGGTGTACCAGAAAGCAGAAGACCATAGCCCAGTCTACCACAGAAGCAGAGTACATGAGCCTCGCTGAGGCCTCTAACCAAGCTCAGTGGTACACTACCTTCCTAGGGGAACTAGGGTATGAGGTTGCCTCTCCCATTCCCCTACACTGTGACAACAAGGGTGCTGTAGACTTAGCATTAAACCCTGTCACTGGAAGGCGGTCCAAACACATCCTGATCAAACACCATGTAGTCAGGGAGTACGTAGAAAATAAGGTCATAGACCTGATTCGTACTCCTACAGGGGAAATGGTTGCAGATGGACTTACCAAGTCACTGCCCAAAGAACCCTTTGACAAAATGGTCACTGATCTAGGAATGGTGTAAGAAGGGTTAAAAAGGAAAACTTGTACACAGTCAATGGTCGTCGATCCTTGGTTTATCAACAAGGACGTCACATTGTTCTGTAATCTTGTACAAAACACATCATGTTCTCTAATCCATGAGAGCTATGAAAAACCCTTCTTAGAACTCTGAAGGAGTTGGACCTTGTTCCAACTTAGTACAGAAGATAGTCCTTTATCACAGGACTATCATGAAGTGGGTGTAAAAACTGCTTCAGATTGAACATTATCTGCACAAAGATTCCAACCTCAATCCCGAACTTCTGTACGACTCTGGGTTCTATATAAACACCTATATCTACAAAATGGACTGCCTCTATCATGGAGGGATGTTGAGACGCGACTGATTCAAGTCACATGTCTCGTGGGATATGATTGAGTCATCCCATATACTAAATACGGTATCTGTCCCTTATGGACTAATTTGGACTTGGCCGGACTCTTACGGACCGCTTTTGTTTATCTTTATTGCTAGAGTCACGTGTAGACTCTTATTGTTCTTCATTGTTAAGATACCGGTATTGTCTGCTTTAGGCAGCTATTGTTCTCTGCCCTCCAATGGCATTTCTCCCTCTGGCGCACAGACCACCTGTATTGTGTTTGGATCACCTGTGTGCACAGACCATTCTTAGCTAAGCGTCCTGTATATAAGGACTGCTGTTTTCGCCTTTACACTTCAGAGTTCCTTCACCCTCTGAAGTGTAAGTCCCTTCTCTCTTACCCTACACTACCTTTTACTCACAGACGTCTTAGTACTTGTCTTTAGGTGTGTAGTAGTATTGGTATAGAGTTCCTTCACCCTCTGAAGTTACTTGTCTTTAGCTCCTTGCTATTAACCCCCTGCTCGTTAGTTCTGCGCTCAACAGTAAGACAAAGTGTATCTCACCCTCTGTTGATTTTTTCTGAGCGTAAAATACATCTGAGTTAACCCTACCTGGTGTGACCAGTTGTCAAATGAGGAGCAAGGATAAGGGAGAGTTGCAGGCAACAGGAAAATCCTGGATTCCCGGTCTGAAAGGGGCGAAACGACTATGATCGCATTGATGTCAAGATGTTTTTGAAAGACGCTCCATGTATGGCAGTACTGTAGCCAGACCAAATAACTCTAGTCTGTAGAGATTTCAGAAGCTCTCTGCCACTGGCACTGTCTGCAACTTGAGTACATTCAACTGGGATGCATCTCCACTGCGATGCGTTGCTCTTGTGTCCAGGCTTGAGATCATGTCTATGGAGACTCAGAATTTCTGACACCTTCAGACACTGGAATTGATCTCGACCCTTCAAGTGAATAGTTGTCCAGTGATTTCTTGGGTGTACAGAACGTGCCAGGTGCCACCGACCTCAATTTACAGTAGCCGCCCTAGTCATCTCATTCCCTGCACTGGTACCTGCGCTGTTGGAATTGGGGCCACTCACCACACCACTATCTCCCATCGCGATGTCTTCCTCAGGCAAGCCTGTAGCATTACATGAAAACCCACTGCCCAATTAACGGCCATGGGTAGCAGTAGGGGAAGTACTGGTTGTGGCTGCACCTACGAAGGCACCATTGCCTTCTGTGGTGGGGTGTGCGGGGTTGAGCATGTGCATCATGCCTGGCATTTCAAAATAGTAAGTTACTAGTGATATCACACCAACGCCAAGTGGAGACATGGGCCGGAAGTGAACCAGGCCTCGGGAATTTGCGTAACTTTCTTTTCATCTTCCACAACCCCGACAGTCGATTCAACGCGAATGCGAGAGGGATTCCTAATGTTATTGTGGATCAATGCTGGGAAAATCAAGAAGAAGCGATGCTGTTAGCCCGTACCAGTTTAGTGTCTGTAATCAGCGTTGGTTATTTCATTCTCTCATTTCTTCGTGAAGGAATTCCTTACGTTGAATCACCTCACACATTCTATTGAAGGTATTTCCTGGTTTCATGTTACCCTCGAGCCTTCCCACGCGGTTCTTGTCCACGCCACCTTATTCTTCTTGGATTGCCATAACAACGGAGACAATATGAAGAAGGTCCGTCTCGCTGAATATGTTGCTCATTACTGGGTCAAGCGCGCTCAGATTGAGAATGTGGAATCTCACATAGAGGATTATTTCTTCAATGTGGACAAACCGCATTTTTTTTTAATGTGGATCAAAAAAAAAAAGGAGGGGCCTTGTGGCCAGCAACCCTCTTCTCTCTACTCGAAATAGGATAAAGATGCACTAACTCAAGAACGCCTTGATCGACATTCTCTACGAAGTCAGCAAACCCTGGTGCCCAAAGAGAGTACTCTCTATTACCCCTCTGCTCACCAATGCCGTTTCTCCGTTGCAGATACGGGGCATACCTTTTAAGTGAGCAGTTCGCTTGTCACGCCACCCGCAGACAGACTAGGGCTCGTCAATCACTGGCTTGAACAGGTGCCCTCCTCCTGCCGTCTCAACGACACATGGAAACCGCTTGACGGTCATCAGCGTGCCTGTATCCCAAGTCAAGGAATTTCCTGGACGCGTCGTAACAGCAGTACCGGCACGCTGTGACGAACACACCTTCCTCCGCATGGTTAGCTACTAGCTCCCCGCGCTGCTGCACGCACATGTAAGACCCATAAAACCGACGACAGCTTTCGTCTCGATGCGCGAGCTACGGCAGAAACCGCGAAAACAGTCTGTTGGAACAGTAGCGGCGCTGCGGCATCGGGAGAGCCCAAGATGCTGTCAAAGTGCGTCGATGTTATCACACCAGAGTACTTGCACTGGCTGCCCGAGCCCGAGCCAGGAGGACTTAACAACACAACATTTATAACTCACCGAATATCGCTTAGACAGGACCGATGCGGCCATCACTGTCATGGAAACCAATCAGCAACGCGAGCAACCCGGATGAATCCACCGACGAAGCGAACCTCAACATCCAGACGCTGAGCCGTCCTACTAGTTGGCACGTCGTACTACCTGCGTTCTCGCTTACTTCAGTCGCAGCTCTTCGCCTCTCGTGTTGCTTCTCTATCTCATTCTTTCCTACCCCTTCCTACCCCTTCTGTGGAATCTCACCCCGCTACGAACCTAGTCCATGCGTACCCATTGTGTGCGGTGACATCTATCACCTCTCTGAGTGTTCGCTTGAAGTAGAGGAGGCTCCAATAGTCACCGACCCAGGGCCAGAATAAGAAGCGTTGGGCAGGCCTCACATTCAGAGCTGGGGGGGAAGTGGGTGAGGGAGGGAGGAAATTTGGACGACGCTTGTGAATATGGATGTCATTCTGCTGTTGATGCTAAGTCATGAAAATAAGTATAGTGGCGATGAATTGATAAAGCAGAGACTACAGTCGTGGTTATGATAGTATCCTTGTGACGGTCTTGCAAGGGCAGAACGAGCAACGCGAAAGTCCACTGGCAGTCGCGGACCGATACAGTATGGGTGACCGTATACTAAACCGCAGTCGTCACGGTCATTACAATACGGTCGACTTCTTCAGCTGTTGCAGTGAGAGCCAACCTGAACACTCAACGTACTGTACTCAACACGCGCGTCCGCGGACGTTAGCATGTCCGTTAGCATGTCAACCGGGCCGGCTTTCAGTAAACAAGTCCGAGTCTGTCCGACACTGCCCTGAAGGAGGGGGTTCCGCCAGTTATCCGAACGCAGTACATTCACGGTACTGTATCACACCGCAGTACTAGTAGTACTGTAGGGCAGCACAGTACTGTGTGCTAACTTATATCTATATCCCTGCGCCACACTGATAGCGCCAATCAGTGGCCCGGGGTTTCGGATGCCCACGCTTGCCAGTGGAAGCCCTTCAAGTTGCCCCTACTACCACCTATGGTTTTGGTCGGCTTTTGTTTTCTTCCCTGTCTACGGATCCGAGGTTGAGCTCTCCAAGGAGTACCCCGTATTATCTCCGAGTTATTAATGACCGAGGATCACCTCGGCTGGGCCTTAAACCTACACCACTGGCATCTTCTGTTGAGACGAGACGGTAACTCGGTGCACTTATGTGCCGAGTCGTTGCACAGAAGGGAGACGTCACATACTTCTGCTCTCGAACATCAACGTGGTACTGTAGTGGTCCACTGCACACCGTCATGTCATATTCCACGCCAGAGGTATTCCTGGTCTGGTCCATCCTTTCATTCCTAGCACGTCCACTTCTGCTTCCCCCGCCTGTACGGTCTAAGCTGACACCACGCCATTTGTAGCTATGTACTTTTGTCGTGTACCATCTTTGGGCTTTTGACAGGTTCCATTGTCTAAGGTCAGCGCTTGTGTGCCTTCTGTGGGGCATACATCATCGTCGTCAATTTCAGATGGAACCAAGGCAATGATGGCGGCTTCAAGAGATTAATGACAGTATGTCTGTTATTCTTCCATCTGTGACTGTAACTGACCACGCTTCGAGTATAATTACATTTTAGGAGTGCCGTTTTGGGTAATATACTCCGTGGGATTCTGTGTTATCAAATATTCTGAGGGTTACGTCTTCCTCCCAGAAGTTGGCGGTGGGCAATTTTTTAAGAAACCCTACTCGTTCTGACGAGAGACCTAGTTATCCCCAAACCCTATCAACTTTGGTCAAAGTCCCACCAGAATGCCGTATTCCCTCTTTATTTGTGTGTATCTGTTGCATGGGGAATGGAGATGTGAGTGCCATTCTCTCGCAGAGTCCTTCCTCTGACGCATTGTCAATACTAGGGTCACGCACCTCGAATGTGAGCTCTATTTGGAGAACGAATCTAACCTGCCAATTCCTTCACTCTGCTAATTCCTTCACTTAGCACTTTGCTTTTTGATTTTTCTCCTCAATGCAGGGTCAGGGGCTCAAGACTGGTTTCGGAGCCGGTGCTTCAGGACATGGGCCGTGGGTTCATTCATATCACTCATTTACCTTCCCTTGGTCACCATTTTTACGCGATCGAACTTGGAGGTATTTCATGAGTCATCTCTGTCTACCCTAACCTTACCCGTCGAAGTCTGAAGCCTACATTTTCCTCGCCGGAACCTCGTGGAGTTTATTCATGAGTACATGCTCCATCATCGTCATGTCTGTTCGCTTTCCCGGGCCACGAATTTCCCCCGCTTACGGTCCTCATTACAGGTCTCGTTTCAAGCCTTTTTTAGACGCACTGGTTAGTCGGCTCTTAGGCCTTCCGTTCCAAAGGTCTGACGTAATACTAGAAGAGAGAAGGGGTTGACATGTCACTCATCGTCCGGCTGACAAAGTTTCACGAATTGAACGTACGAATTGGGACACTTTAATCAATCCTCCCAGATCTGATGAGTGCGTTTTAGGCTATCTACATTTGCTCCCGAACGTTGTCCGCCATCCCACTACTCCTCCATTCTGCCGATGGCTTACGAAGCCACCATCGAATCAATGTGTCGCTGTGAGCATGCGCTTCTCGCTTACTCCATTGATGACTTATTCGGCGCTCCAAACTAATCAGATTTGTTATGGGTCTGTCCAAGGTCTTGTTCGATTGTTGGGACGCTTAATTCACAGTATTCTCCTTAGACCTGCTTCAGGTGATTAGCGGTTTTGGTTTCGCGATCACTGGCGCGATGGCACTCCCAGTACTTCTATGCGTCAGCTCACGTTATATTGCGTCTGACTGACCAATAGATCTTCTTCCCTCGCTCGATCGAAGGGGAGATTATGCGATCATCTGGACTTAGGAGCGTAAACCATGGCACCCGCAACCACCTTATGTTCATTTCTCAGGAGCGCGAGGTACAGGACATGTACGATCTGGAGCAACAGCCTGACCAGGAGGTCGACAAGACCAGCACCGCGTCCTCCAGCTACATAGGTTCGATTCTTCAAGTTGTCCCGGGTTCTTTCACACCGCGCGAAGGAGACTGGCGCGGCACCTTGAAGTCTCCATCCGCGTCATTTCGCCTCGAACCCAACCGCAGGCAGCCAGATGCAGACGAACTCTCCACGGACTGTCTGTCAGTGCAACACCTTTCGAATCGCCGATTGTCTCGCCTTTCCCGCTTTCTCAACAACTTCAAATCTCCCATCGGTATCAATCTCTTCATCGTCGAATTTACGCTCCATGGACTAATAGTCGTCTGCTCTGGTATTCCAGATGGATTGGTCCGGCCCGGACCCTCGCAACAATGAACAGGTTTCTTCGCGGACATACACGCTTTCACAAACTCCAGCCTGCTTTCGCCTTTCAATGTCTGGTAGACACGTTCCTCCCCTGCAGACATGGGGGAGATAGATACCCACTTATTTACATTTTCTGCGCCAGCGCATAAGAGCGAGTTCTCTTTATACAGTCTCAGGTTGACCCCTCCCGGGGGCACCTTATAACTTCCTCCGTACTTCGGCAATCCTTTTTCTTAGGTATACAGAAGACGACTCATACAAGTGCCCGGATCGGATAGGTACTGGTACGATAAGTAGGTACTCATTTCTACGACCACGGAGCTCTCCTAAGAGGAAATTCGAAGAATAAAGATGTGCTCTTCTTTCCCCAGTCCGATGTTGCGAAGGCCGGAAGCCCGCAGTCAATAACAGTATAACTCATAAGCTACACTACGCCGCTTTGACTTGATGTACTAACACGTGAACATGAAAAATCAATACACCATACCTTCTCGAAGACAGACAAGTCCCCTCTCAGTGACTCTTCTAGCATTGGCGACAGGACATTTGTCCCTCTCTAGCTATGTGCATTGTCTGCGAGTTGAAGTGCGTCGCATTGACTTACTCCTGTGAAAGGCCTAGTAGTGATGGGACCCCCGTGCGTCCGCAATTGTTCAAAGGGCACCATTCTAGTGCGAATGGGGTGTGCGTCGCGGCGACCGAGCACTGATGCATAAGTACGGCTCTGATACGTCGCGTACCTTTCAAAGTCCCCTGGAAGAATCCGAGCCCCACTGCGACGGGGGCGACGACTATCACATCAAGAGGGGGGCATCGAAGTCACAGGAACGCATTCTGAGACAGCTCGAAGTCGAGCCACGGTACTTGAGCCTTCAATCCTGAAGCTCCAAGTTTCAGAAAGACCATTTATAGTTAGGGCCACCGAGTCTCCGATTCATGGGTTGTAGTTCGATGCGTCACCTTCTAGGTTCCCTACGCCACGCCACCCCTTGCACTACGTGTTTCCTGGGAAGCATTACCCCATCACTGACTATGACGTGTCGGAGGTCATACATAGAGCCGGAATGAGGCGTTTCTTCCAAACACTTAGACCCATCCTATAACGCGTATGGTGTTGAGGGTCATCATTAGTAATTCTACGGCGCATTCATTCAGTAACCTCGTGACACCTCTGGCAGCTGGCTTTCCGTTGACGTACTAGATGCTTAACTTACTGCGATGGTGCGATGCGCGAACCCGTAGCAAGAATAGACTTGTTAGTCATAGATCCACCCCATACACATGATACTCCGCGGCCAGCGCTGCAGCCTGGCATCATGCCGGACGAGACGCAGTATGTCCCTGGGAATGGTCGCAGCCTAGGACTATATGGTCAAAAGACATTCGGTGGGGCTCCCTCACGAACGTTTTTCTACATCCGCGGGGGGGTTGTTATAGAACGCATCTACTAGTAGTCCGAAAGGAAAATGAGTGATTGGATATACCCAGACCGCCAAATTTAAGCCGAACGAGCATCTGCGCTTGCTCTAAAATTTGGTGCCGGTAGGCGGTTTGGTTAATTCAGTCAGTGCAGGTATATATAGCAGGTTGGAGCAACTTGAACACGGACTCTCGTTGTTGGAGATATCTTGGGTTTGAAACGCCACGAGGCAGCTTCCAGGGTCACCATTTTCACATTGATGCTGTCTATTCTGCTGCCTTTCCTGTACATTCTGCGAATGACATTGGTCATTTGTAAGGCACAGGCGTCGTAGCCCTGATGGTTTTTTAGAAGGGCTGACAATACCTGGTAACGGAGAAGCCAAGTCTATACTAGGTAATTATGCCGGCAGTGGAACTCTTGTTTTGTTCCCACAATTGGCCCCGGTCTTGAAAAGTAGCCGAGAAACCTTTTTTGCGGACCGTGTGAGAAATCTTGCCCTCGTGCTCCGCGGATGGCGGTACCCTTGAACTAAGCGTGCACACATTCAACGTTCGACGTTGCGAAACGAAACGAAACGTAGAGGCCTACTAGGGAAGGATGACGATCGCACCCCAGAATTTTTGCATCCCGTGCTACCACCCATCAGACGTTTCTGGCTGGGTTTCTGGCGCCCCCCTCAGTGTGTATGTCTTCTATGAGGTCCCCCTTAATTGGGTATGACATATGTCGCTTCACAGGCGCACACACTCCAGGGCACCTAGAACCTCTGCTGACACATCGATACAGATGATGTAGGGGCGTCTATAGAATTGTCACGATGACGTCCCTAACTCGCTTTTGGGAAAGAAATACGCTCATCAATACAAGGGATCAAGTGGGACAAAAAGCGTAACGGACGCAACCTACTACCAATACAGCGCCGAAGTTTGACATGCCTGCGTGAGGCCCCTCCAGCATCCCTCCCTCAGGCAACAATCGGCTTCAGCAACATCGCGATTTCCCCGGGACCAGGGTATCTTTTGTATCTGAAATGGCGACTCGACTGCCACTTTTTGACTAGCGGACGGGTGACAACACCAATGGCGTAGATCGCCCAGCATGCCGAGCCACACCTTACCCTCACGTCCGCGACAATACCCTTACCATTTTCATATCCAGAAGCGTTTCTGTAGAGGTGGGCGATGCGGCGTTAGAGCCGGTGCCAAGTACCAGCCGGTACAATATTTTGCCTATCCAGTACTTCCATTTTGGCGTCAAATATATAGTCTGAGACATATATATAACATGAATACACGATGCCCTCCGGACACGGGTCACCAAAAAATAGCAGCTGCCAGAGCACCATTTCCGAGGGCGGGAAGTGGCCCGTGGTGGCGAGGCCGGAGTAAGTTAGCTCAGCTGCTGCACCATTCGGAGCAGCAGCCTTCGACAGAGCGGATGCTATTGTGCAGATATAAAAGGATGACCCCGATCCGATGATACTACTAATAATGCTGTCCCATTTCCCATGTAGGGGATGGTGACCATACAGCAATATGGCGGCTGGATGACGGACTCACGCAACGCCGCATGAGCAAGTCTCTACAAATACACACAGAGCCCGTCGATGTAAGCGCCCCGGGGTCCCTCCTGGGGTGAGGCTATGTGGCAGCGATCTATGGACCAGATCGTGGCACAGACAAGCCCCTGCGACGAGCACCACTCCCACTCGGACCCGTGCAAAAAATACCGAATCTCTGTGTCCTTCGCGGTACAACGACGGGGCTCGCAGGAGTTTGTTCTGGAGGCTGCTCCATTAGCTCTGGCTCCACAAGGGGAACCGGACGAGGGCTGCGTGTGCGTGCCATCCGGATCACGCCAGAACGCTGGTTGGGGTCAGGCTGTAATATCAACGGCAAGCCTCGTGGACTAGTGGAGGGAGACTGCTGGAAACGGTGAGGCAGAGACGTTGGTGCTACGAGACGGTGGGTCATCAATCATTGATCTCGGGGGAGATTGTACGGGTGTGACGGTAACGTACGTGGCATCAATTCTTCTGGGGCTGGCACAGGGTGTGCGGTTGCGGAAGGGCGATTGACTGAAATCGCACGAATCTTCGACGCTTCCGTAGAGGGCGAAGTCATCGTATCTACATTTGGGGACACAGGCACAGAAGAGGGAACCATTGACGAGGAATCCTTCCGGTGGATCACAAGCCAAGTCGAGAGAGGCATCAGTAACCGGTTGACACGGTCTGTGGCCATGTGAGCGGCTACAACAAGACCCTCAGGGTAAATGTGAACTACCTTTGAGATCGTCGCTATTGACGATGACTTCCTGGCGTTCCCGAAGCGCCCGAAGGATATCGAAATAGAGTGTTTTATAATTCCGCAGGGCCGGAGCGCAAGACGTAAACAAGTGCAATTTTAGCCCCGCCCGAGTTAAAGTCGCTCGTGAGATCTGAAACAAAACGAGGCACATTACTGTAAGCTGCCGCGCGGAGGCAGCGAGGATCCGACTCAGGATTTAGGAATGCTGTATCTACCTCAACAAGGGTAACAATCTTGGATGCGGGATTATCGGTGAGCCGTCTGTGGGAAGCCAATCAGGTCGGAGCCTACCTTCCTACTATGTTGCAGCAAAATTTCGGAGCTCAGATGACGAATGATGTCCAAGAGCTCGTGGGCTGCAGACAGGAAATGGCCGAGAGAGCCCAGGCCTTGGGCGAGCTCGCCCGCCCTCTGGCGTAAATTTATTACTGTATCGATGGTCATGGACCGGAATGAAAAAGTCCAAAAATAAGAGGAGGGAGACTGCGGCGTTACTAAGAATGTGGGCGAAATTTGGGGTGTGCGGCAGGCGCAGGGTGAGCCTATAAGTAATGAATGCGGGCCCAGAATGAAATTCCATCTGTAGTCAGAGAACTGGTGCCAACTCGGCGGCGCGGTCAATGCGGTATGTTCCGGAACTTTCCTCTCAGAGGACTTCATTATTTTGTCCCGTGAACATGGCCAAGGGACAAGCGCGGTGTTCAGGGCATGTATGATGCACCCATCATCTTGGGCTTGATCCCCTGCGCCTCTTGGGAGAGTTTGCCATCCACCCACCACACCCTCGGTAGCAGGGTGCCCAGCCCCGAAACTACAAAAGCTATGGAACAACAAGAATAGAAGCATAGTAAAAAATCATGAATACAGTCATTTCACCCCTTTCGGTAACGGGTTCGCTGAGTGTGAGTCGCCAGCACACGAGGTAAACACGCGTAAATAACGCGTCTCGGCGTCACTGGCCGACACAATTGGCACGGGACTGCCTTCTTACCGTGACTACACAGCTACAACACTGCTCACTAGCTAACTGACTCAGGTCGGCTAATGGAATCAGTAGCCAGCAGGGAGCAGAAGGAAATACTGAGGCAACAGTCCATTCAACGGCAAATTGCACAGCTTCAAGCTCAGCTTTCGGACCCGAACACTCCCTGCCCTAAAGGGCATGACTCTCACGTTGAGAACGGCAAAAGAAAGCACTCTAATGCCACTGTGTTAGCTCCTGCTAGCCCTGACAGCAGTAAACGGCCTGTTCTCCGCCGGTTTTGAATATGATGACTCACAACGTTCAGAGAAGCGCAAAACTGCCACAGCCGTGCCGCCCGAGAAGCCAAGAAGGCGTGCCAAAGATCATAGGGACTTAGGGGATTCCTATGCGAACGATCGTGGCACTGTGTCAAGCGTTGCACTGCAGCAGCCGGGACCCTCCAACGTCATTTCCAAGCTTTCTGCTCTCTCGAAATGCACTCCATCGTCAGCCGAGCAGTGTGTGCCTGAACGCACTTCCTCATTCACCGATAAGGCCAGGTGAGCGCCTCGTTGCAACAGACTCACTTGGGGTAGGCTCTCATGCCCCAACAATACAGTGGGGTCCCAGCACGTGACGACAACCTCACGTTAATTGAGGAGCTCGAGCTAGGGCCTTATGACCACAAGTCGCCATTCGATGATCCTTTATTCGAGCGCCTCGAACCCCACTCCGGGATTCGCCTGTCGTGCGTCGCCTTTTTATTTTCGTAAAAGTAGTACTCCTTTTATTAAAAAAATAACGACCGGGATTTTGCAGCTCCCGCAAGCTGCCGTATCAGGATTTACAAGCGTACATGACTGGGCGGTACTACATATCCCCATCCAAATTATACTCGATCGTACGTACATACCCGGGCGCCGGAGCAGGGGCACGAGGACAGGTATACGACGTTCCTGTCGTCGGCGACTGGGTAACTATAGCAGTCGTCGCTGAACGGAGTCCGATTCGCGTCAGCCGTGCGCCAGTGACGCTCGCGCCAGGCGAAGCCCGCGATGCCGATGATCCAGACCCCATCCCGAGCCCATTGGCTCCCCCGCCCCACCGAAGCTCGAAATCAGCGAACAAAGACCCGCCCCCCCGTGCTGGGCGCAAGTACGTAAATCTCACGCTGGTCGATTTTGGTGTGGGCGGTAAGAAGGGAACCTTGCGCGGGGATGCGGTCCTATCGTTACTGCTCTTTGAATCCGACTCGTACGATACCGTGTCGAGAGGAGATGGCTTGCTGCCGGAGAAGATATATAAAGGCGGTGGTCGCGGTGCGTTTGAGGCTATGGCCAAATTGCGCGAAGGGACGGTAGTCGCACTGCTCAACCCACGGGTGCTCAAGCCGATCCAGGTAAGCGTCGTTGGCTCCACCCTCGCCTCACCATCTAATAATTTTGGGGCGTGGGGAATTGTAGAAACCCGGTGCTCCAAATGTACTTGCACTCACACCGGAAAGCGCAGCTTCCATGGCCGTGATCGGCACAGCACAGGACTTGGGGATGTGCGGTGTTGTGAAGCGTGACGGTAAGCCTTGCGGCAGCTGGTGCGACAAGCGCATCAGCGAAGTTTGCGATTACCATGTACAGCACGCCGTCGAGCGGCGGCGCGCCGCACGTCCAGAATTCTCCTCAGGGTGCGTCTTCCGCTACTATTCTTCCCCCCTACCTCGACTCATCTTCTGGATTGGAAATAAAATAAAATCCAGAACATCTGGGATGGGTGCAGGGTCGAGTTCACTGAAGCGCAAGGCAGCGGCCTATGACCCACAGCGCAAGTGGGGTCTCGCCCCTGGCGACGATTCCGCCCCCCCATCTTCCGTGGTTGAAGGCGCCACGTACGTCGTAGCTGGCCATGTCGTAGCCTCTGGGAAGCGCGACTTGTTCGTGAACGAGAATGTCGGGCGCGAGGCTCAGGCGCGAGCAGCGCGGAAAGCTGGCTCGCGTGACGTCGACAAGGCGCTGAAGCGGCTCCTTGCGCGCGACAAGGAGGGGATGAAGGCGGTGCAAGAGGCTCGCTCGTTCGCGAAAAAAATGAAGGACCAACAAAACACGGCGGCGAAGCCGTCTGGTAAGGAGGGACCTTCCGGGATAAAGAAGAAGCAGAAAGAGGACGATGTCAGCGAAGCTGATAGTTGGACCGAAGAAGAGGACGAGAATGACGGCGCCTCGACGACGGATAAGCAACCGACAAAGAACGCGTATTCAGCCCAAGTGATCAAACAGTTAGGGCTTTGATCCTACACGCAGGTCTGCAAAGGGGCAAGGCAGAGAGGAAGATGCTTCGAGCATCTACTCAAAGGTTCGTATTTTTAATTTTTTTCTATGAGCTGAATTTGGCCCAACCCTTTTATTTTAGCTGGCAGAGCTTGCATCTCGCCGTGAACCCGATAAAATCAGTTTGACCCACCGGCCAGGCGGGCGAGTGCTCTCAGTCGTTTCTGCACCGAAGAAAAAGGGGGACGATGACTTGGTCGATTTAGATGAGAGCAGCGATGACGAGCTGGTAGTCGGTCTCCCAGAAACTTCATAACTTTGCTGGGCTTTTTGCGTGTACAACGTAGCGTAGGACGGAATGGGAGTAGTAGTAGAGGTTGTTATATTGTGCATGTCCCATGTCTCTGCTCAGGGGAGAATTTCTACTTAACAGATTATTCACGAAGTAGTATTTTTCAAGCTCACAGAGGTCTCATCGGGACCTCATCAAAAAACTTATCGCATGCTTTTCTGGTATCTTGCCAGGGTAAATACCCATGCCGTTACTTACAGCACCAGTTACCTTATCTGGATGTCATCCTGTCAGAACTGACAACCGACAGCGATTGCGATGATGGACCTGCAACTCAGATCAGGGACTGCGACGTAGATAGTAAAAGATTCCTTCCACTGTGAATGGTGCTCCCCCGAAGGACGGCGAACCGAGGACCGAGAAAACGAACAGTTCGCCTCAGTTCTTAACGGAAGACCGAGGAGATACCGGCGAGTGACGTTACAGCCAACAACAGATCTCACGCCAACCCCGCAACTCCATGACGCTCCCCACTCTGCGAGTGATTCTACCCAGCGAGTTTGGCTCGCCGAACTCCACCGACCCACCTCCCTTCCGACTCCCCAACCACCAGCTCCAGCGTCAGCACCGACCCCGCCACGATGAGCGAGCGCCTCAACCCGCTCCCCAAGCCCCTCTACTACACGACGCTCGCGACGCTGGGGCTCTCCACGCCCGTGCTCGTGCTCGCCCTCATCGACCTCGGCACCGTCTCCTTCTTCCTCAACATCCCCGCCGCGGGCCTGACGATCCTGCACGACGCGACGCTCCTGCGCATGGCGGCGCGGGCGGCGCGGTATCATCCCGCCGTCGTCACGACGCCGGGCTACTTTGACCCTGTCGCGTCCGGCTTCAACCTCTGTGTGCTCTCCGCATGCGCCTTTATGTATTTCCTCGGCTTTGGCATGACGGTCTTCACGGGCGTCTTTGCACAGCGCGGCGATATCAGCTGGGAGACCGGCACCGGGATGGGCACGATCGTCGCGCAGGCCGTGCTCGCGCCTCTTGTCGGCACCCTCCTCTTGGTCGCGTTGTTCCAGAGCGTGCGCATGCGCAAGCTCGGCGCTCCTCATTTATACGGACAGTTTTGACGGGTGGGGCTACTCGCTCACCCTGGAGGAATTGGAGTTATTATTACCCCGAAAGGCAAATGAACGTCTCCCGATTGTATTGATTACATCTGTACCTGCAAAAGTATTATGTTGGTTTGACCAAAAAGAAGCCAGTTGAGGCGTCCTCCGGTCGCAAAAAATCTACATCGTGTACCATAAGGCGAAATCCTAAGAGCCCAAAACTTTAGACAGCAGAACGAAGATAAGAAGAATATGCGACAACAAAGAGGTAATATTGCACGTGGCGAAAATACTGCTTATAGCACTTCTCACCCATCGGTACTGCCAACGACATCAATCACATCGCCAGCTTTTGGTGCAGCGTGGCGTAGTCAAGCCCGCGCAGACGCAGACAGCGCTGGAACAACCGTCGATCGATCGGGTGCTGCACTCGGCTCGCCAGGTGTTGACCCGCGACGAGCGCCTTGACCGTCCGCGCGACAAGCCGCTGCTTGTGCACGTTGATCAGCGGCTCGAGATGCATGGACAGTGGAAGCTCAGGGAGCGCATCGAACACCTCTGGGTGCGCCGGCGCCGAAAAGTTCCCTGATTCCGGCTCGGTGCTGACTAGCTCTGTCGGCGCGGTAGGATCAATCAGGTCTGGGAGGCGATTGACTCGCTGTAGCGGTGCGAGGTAGATTCCTGCACGTTGTTAGAACCATAAACTGGAAATGTCAATATTTAATGGGAGGAAACACACCGAGGAAGGGTACGCCAGTCGCGGGCTTCCCATCGGTCAGTTTCCCGCGTGTTGAGCTGCGTACGGAGGACGCTTCTTCAGAGGCGCCAGCTGCGAGCTTGGGGTCAGTCAGCCGCGCGACCGCCCCGCGGATGTGCTTGAAATCGTCCGTGGGATCTGTGAGGACCGTAAGGTCCTTCAGAATTCGGAGGTCGTGGACGCCCAGGGGTTCCCACCCTCGTTTCATCGCGCGAGACACCCAATCGCTCCGCAAGCCAGCGACGATCGCCATAACCGAACTAAAGTTGTTCATCTGGTAGCATTTCTGCAAAATAAGTCGGTGAGGACGATAGATAGATATAATGCGCTAAAATTCAGCGCACCCAAGCAACGCGGATGAATTTTGAAACGACCGGGAGACGGTGCTCAGGCGGCGTATCCACAATTTCAGAGATGACGAATTTCGTAACGAGGTTGAACCGGGCACGGGCAGCAACCAGGGCGCTCGTGTGGTAGCCCTCAACGCCTTGGGCCTTCCAACGCGCCCGATCCTTGAGGAACTGTCCCCAGTCGAGCACGTTCGCCACCTGCGCAGCATCCGACCCGCGCCAGTCGTCCGACACCAGCTCCTCGAACTTGATAGCGAGGAACAGCTCGCGGTCGATCATCGTGAAGTGGACCGCGAGCGAAAGCGTGTGGAACGAGAGCACCCACGAGCGATGGTAGTCCGCCAGCCCATACATCGTGGGAAGACGCGCAGGGGTGGAGGGTATCTTGGCGACGACCATCGGAGTAGAATTAGGCGCCATCAGCCGTCCACGGAGAATCTCGGGGGGAACGGCGTCCTCAATCACAGGCTTCTTGTCCTCTGCGGAACGCAACGCTGCCGGAGAAACTGATCCTGGCTGCGGGGTCTGGCTCGACACGGGGGTTGTGTTGTCCACTAGTAGTCCAAACGACGATACGTGCCGGACCGAGGCCGGAGAGCCGGGGCGTGACGGCGACGACACGGCGCTTAATAGCGCGGACCCCCGCCGTCCCATGCCTTCCTCGGTCCCGGCTACGCTTGACGCATCTTCCTCATCGTCGGAGAAGAAGCGAGGGGCCTCATCACCAGTAGTCACCAGCCGCAAGACGCTCCCGGATCGTCTTGACCCAATTGTCTACCTTGGTTTCCTTCGCGCGTTGTTTCTTGCGGTTCATCTGGCCCTCGAGGCGGCGCAGAGCGTCCTCGACATCACCCTCGTCCTCGTCGTCGCTCAGAGAGTCGATTAGCGCATTCACCTGCCACTGCTGAATGGTGTTTCCGAGCACACCATCACCGGAAACGGCACTGGATCGGCGCGAATTGGATGCGCTGGGACCCGATCCATCCTGCGAGGCAAAACCCATCGACGACACGCTCTCTCGATTCCGATTTACGAATTCGAAAGCCCGTCGGAGCGGCAGGCGCCGTGGCGGCTTCTTCGGCCCAGCCTGTGCCACGCGTCGCTCCGACGTTTCCGACGACGTGTCGGAAAGATCGAGATCGTCAATCGAGACAACATCCAGCTGCCAGGATCGATCCAGTGCCGAGCGGTCAGCGTAGAAGGCTGCTTGGGGAGGGATTGGCACGCCATAACTCGAGGAGGAGCTCGTCGAGCTCGTCGAGGACCGGCTACTCAGTTTCCCACGCAGAGAGACCTCGACAGGTGGGATCGTGTTCGTCAACATGGCATCGCGCACAACCTCGACAGCCTCTTCACGAGCAGCGAGGGAATTGTTGGAGGTTGGTGCACTGGGCGGGACAGAGTCTGGTTCGGGAGAGTCAGCGGTGGCTACCGTGATGGCCGGTGGCGGAGTAGGGGGGGTGGGATGAAGGAGATTCAGAGACGGCAGCGGATCCAGAGGTGCGAGAAGAGGTAGTACGGGCGGGAGTGCCTGAGGAGTGGGTTTCGCAACATCGCCGCGCGTCTTGGACACGTTGGAGTATTGTTCCGCCCCAGAGCGTACGTCTCCTTCGGAATGCAATTCCATATCGAACGCCGAGACTTCGTCGGAAGGTCCTGAATCTTCTGCGAGCCGCAAGCCAGAGTTCAGCGCGCGCTTCCAGCGGCCGAGCCTGCCCATGGTATTCGCAAACGCTCGCGATAACGCACTTGAGGGATGCACGGGAGGAGGGAGCGACGGTGGCACATTCGCCGACAACGACGGACGGTGTTCCATAATCGCGCGGTGCAGGGGCTGCTGGATCACAGCTGCCCCGTCAGCACCGGCCGTACCTTTGGCATTCCCAAAACCACCATTGTTGAGCAGCGCGGGCTCCGCAACGAAGTCCAAGTCTAGGTCCTCGTCGTTACCCGAGGATGACCTCCGTGCCGCTCCATTTGGGGTGCCAGTTCCACTGCTTGGCTTGGAGATCGACGCTCGCGGGCGTTGTAAATGCACCTCCTTGGCGTCTCGGGCGACCGACACCAACTTACGTACGATACTCTACGTCACACCTATCGTCAGAGCAAGGTAACGCCGAGATCGGACCGCGGTGTCTCACCATCGCATCGGTGTGCTTTTGCAGTATCGGGTCCCGTCGGAGGGTATTTAGCCAGCTCGCCAACATAAGGCGGAGCTCGCGGTTAGGCACAAAATCCACAGCAAAGAAAGTCAACAACCAGTACCGAATCGCGACGAATGTCCGGACGCGGACAACTCGGCGCACCATGTCGTCCCCACCGTCCGCACTACGCCCGAGCGCCCAATGAAAGCGACATATCAACAAGTGGCAGAGATCGAGGGCCGTGATGTAGGAGCGGTAAGTGAGGAAAAAAACTAGCAGTTCGTCGTAGTCAAGAGCACTCGTGAGTTGGGCCAGCCACCGCTCGATTGTCGCAGCCACGAGTACGCGCTCGCGCTCAGAACCATCGGTCGTTACCAAGTGCACAAACTCACCACTATTCCGCCGCGATGTCTGTGAGCCATCCGCCTGGGGCTCCAGCGAGACCGTTCCCCAGATGACGAATCGCGGGTCATTACGCGGCGCGGCGCTGTCGTCTGTGAGCGTCATCTTGATCACAGCCGTCTGTGAGGCTTCGAGGAGTCGCTCCAGCACAGGTAGGCCGCGATATGTTTGCAGCACGTCAAACACTTCGGTGGAGTAGCGAGTGTGTATCATAGTCTCGTACGTTAGGCGGTACGTGGGATCAGGGAGATTGGCCTTTGGGGAGGGAGGTAAGGGCGAAAGGATCGGAGATGATGGGAAGAGCTCCACATCTTGTTCTTCAGACACCAAAAGCAACGAACTAATGTCCTGGTCATCGGATGGGCCTAGTCCTGGGGGTAAGGAAGGGGCTTCGTCCGCAACTGGCGATGCGCCGACGAGCGGTGAGCTAATCGGAGGCAGGCTACTCGGGATTGCTACTCTGAGCGGTGGTTCTGCCCTAGCTGTCATCCCTGATTCAAAAGATTGCATCTCTCGCAACGGGGGGACGTGCAAATAGCCTTCTGGTGACCTTGCGGGCGTGGGCGAGTCAAACAAGACTCCTGATCCGAACGGATTGAACGGCCCGGGACCAGGGGAAACTTCCGAGCCATGTGAATGCGAATGCGAACTGATAGGAGACGACGGTCCGCTCTCCATACCCCAGCGCATGACATCCGCAAAACCATCACGTATCAGCGGTTGGGGGTACAGAGCGGGCACCGGTCCGCTGGGCGGAGAGTATACTGGTAGGCGCGGAAGGTCTGCTGCTGTGACACTTTGTGAATGACCGCGCGCAGGTGGCGGTTGCGGTGGGAACGGGGTCGGCGGAAATTTGAGGATTCGAACGTGCCTTGCGGAGCTTACGCAATGGCGGGGAGCGCATGTTTGCCGCTGCCTCGCTGCTACGCACGGTGGCGCTAGGAAATATGGTAGCTGGGAGAAGTGCATGCATGCTCATCCGGCTCTTGCGAGACGAATTGCGCTCTGCGGTGGTGCCATATGACTTACGACGCGTCTGTCCCTGCCGCCCTTCAGGGGACGAAGGAGACTGCTCGAGTTGCATGGTTGTACGGTGTTCTGCGTCTGCTGCTGGGGCAGACTGATCACGGTGCCTGAGGCGCAGCAGTGATAATCAGCTCTCCCGTGAGATTGAACGCGTGTGTGCACGTACCCGACACGGTACATTTGTTTTCCATGCTGATTGACGAATGCGGTAATGGCATATGGCGAGCGGAGTTCCTTGTTGACTTTGAGAAGGCGATCATACCGTTTCTTCAACTCACGCGCAGCCTGCCCAGATGACGTCTCCACGAAAGAGCCATCGGCTATGCCGTAGGAGCAACAAGACCAAGTCAGTAAGAAGGATAAAGAACGCGAGAACGAGATTGATTGAGGACTAGACGTTCTGTCACGTCCCAAGGGTGTTCACGTGCCGCGCTCCGTAAAGATAATTTGACGTGAGTGAAACGGGTGGCCAAAAAAGGAAGCCTCAGTTGTCACAGGAAGCGTGATAGAGCGCGATACGCTTCAACACAGAAACACAGGAAACTAGAAGACTAAGGTGCAGCAATGCACCTCAATTCCGCGACGCCTGGGCGTCCAAAGTGTAGGGTGAGGCGTGCGGTACATGGGTCACAGAGAGACAGAGAGCGGTATAGAAAGTCTAGCACAAAAACTTACGTGCGATTGAAATGTCGGCGGACGCAATCTCTGGTGGGAGATTAAAGTCCATACCGCCTTCATCCTCACTCACGCCAGAATAGGCAAAGGAGGTCTGAGAGAGATTCGCGGAGGGGGTGGGGATGGGAAGGCGGAGATGGCTATTATTTGTAGGAGGGGCGGAGCTAGGATTCGTTGGATCGGAGGGTGAACTGTCGGGTGTGAGTGATGAGGGGCGGGTAGGAGCGGTGGGTAATTGTTGCGAGAGGACTGGGGTGGAAACCTGAGATGTGTCGTCGTCGTCTGAAATGAGAAGATCTGGTGGCTGAGACATGGCAATGGATGACGTGTGGCGTTGCGAGAGTGGTCGAGAGCACAGGATAAGCGACAAAAATAGCGGTCTAGCAAAGCATAAAGAATGGAAAAGCGTTCAATCGTTTGTCGTCCTTTCGGTGGTCGTCGATATTTTTCAAAACATGCGAGGGGCTGACGCAGAAAGAATCATGCCCCAGCGTTAGGTCCTCTCAAAAACTGAGCTGAAAACTTGACACAAGCGTCGATGGGGACTCACAAGGATTGGCGAGTTGGTGGATGGACGCCTCTTCAGGTTGCCGATTCGAGACCAGTCCTCCTCGAGAAACAATTGGGACCACGTATGACTAAGCGTAACATCCTTAATAACGCGTGACCAGACGCGACTTTCCCCGTCACACCTCCGCAACACCTCATCAACGGCCTCATCGTTCGTTGCGTATCTGATATCCCTTCGCGACACGCACGACATGTCAATCGTTACGATCAGAGTACGGTTTTGTGCACCATCTCTCTTATTACACGACTTACTGTCCGCCCTCTCAGAATGTCGAGTTTCTCAACAACCCTGCGCGCTTTCTGGATCCCTATCATTTCCGCGTTACTTTTGAGTGTATTGCTGCTCTCAAGGAAGGCGCGTTTCGTGGTTCATATTCAAAGAGTCCTTGGTGCTATTAGGTCCTTCATTTTCAGATATCGAGTGGCGCCTCATTTACGTTGCTTCGCCCGGCAATGCAGAGCTCGACCAGGAACTAGATGATTGCCTGGTTGGTCCTGTACCCGTCGGTGTCAATGCTTTCGAGTTTGAGGGCTCCCCACCATCAGCGCAAAGCATCCCACCAGAGGACGTGCTCGGTGTCGCAGCTCTCATCTTGACTGGATCATATCGGGACCAAGAGTTCGTCCGCGTGGGGTATTATCAAAACACAGAATATGACAACGAGGAGATGAAATTGGCACCCCCGGAAAAAATCCAATTTGAGAAGTTAGTGAGGGATATCAGCGCAAAGCCGAGGGTGACGAGATTCCAAATAAAGTGGTATGTGAAGTGGGCGTCGCATCGCAGTCCAGTCGTGCTGAAGTGTGATGACAGGGACGTCGCACCACAATCTGAGACAGTAACAGCAGCCGGAGCGGCAAATTCAGCGGCTGTTCCCTCGGCAAACGACCTCGAAGGGGATGATGCAACGACCGAGCATCAATCAAATGGAACGTCTACCTCATAACTTAGTGCCTTCTGCCGCGTCCAGCCTGTGCTGGGGTCCGCTCTTTTGTAACTGTAGATTATTTCATCTCAAACTGTGTGTATTTATTACCCGATACCCTGGTTAGCGGAAGGGGAGTTCCGAAACCGTCACATGGTGAGCGTGAGTGAGTGGAACTTATGCGGGGCGCGTCAGCGATGACAGGATCGATGACGTCACTGTTCACGTGCTGGTGGTCACGACCCCCTCCTTACGATCGGCTTCATAAACCTCGCCTGAGGCGCATTGCGGTGGTACCAATTCCGCACTTCCCAACTCACCAACCCACCATGGCGGAAAATTGGAAAGACGACATCTCTCTCAAGGTTTGATAAAAATTGCGATTTTTCTTCTCGCAGAATCCTTGCTCAACCAATTGAACCACAGGTCATCAACGTGCTAGTGTATTTGTTGTTCCTGGGCTCCAACATTTCCACCATCTTCGTCCCCAGCGACATATACTTCCAAGGCAAAGAAACATATATTACGCCCTCTCCATGGGCCTTCCTCATCTGGTCCGTGTGTTCCGCAGCATATAGCACACGTGCTTTAACTTGCTCTATAGGTCACTCATCCACCTCCTATTGCTGGGCACCATCGTCTACCAGTTTACCCCTGACGGGAAAAAGGTCATCATCGACGGAATATCCTGGCGTTTCCCTCTTTTGGGAATACTCAACGCCATATATGTGAACCTTTGGGCCTCCAAGCAATATGTACTCGGTGCGTCGGGACGTTACTCGGGTGATTTTATGCATGCTGACACGAGGTGCACAGCATTCGTATTGGCCCTTCTCGTCAGCTCCGCTGTGACAGTGCGTGACCCCTATAGCTTCCGTCTGCTGCGTGCCATTGCTGACGGCTGAATGTAGCACATCTACTATGTCGTCAAGAAATCCCATAGTCCCACAAATCTCGCGGACGAGCTCTTCGTTCACCTTCCGTTCTCACTCTACCACGGCTGGACGACTATCCTCGTTGTACTCACAGCCTTTGAGGCTTTCGGCACGAACGCGTGGAACCACCCTCCTGGCGTTTGGACGAAGGTTTTTGTGTTCCTCGGGCTGTAAGTTACTGTTTTCGCGTCCTCTAACTCTCTTGTTCACGATTTTCTGTTATAAGATTCTTCTTCGAAGCCACTGCTGCGGCATATGCGTTCTCAACTCCCGAAGGCGATCTTCCTGCTGCGATCGCGATCACGTGGTCACTCTTTGCAATCTTCGACCGCCAGCACTCGCCGTTCATTCATTGGTCCGCACTCGTGTTTGCCCTCCTGTCCCTCATTTGGGTCCTCAAGGGAGCCGTCGGACTTCTTACCTCTTGGCGCCGTGGAGGAATAGTTCTTGAAGATGAAGAACGTGCACCACTCACCCGTTAAACTTCTGATTGTCGTGTATCTGAAAGCCTGTGATGTCCTGAACTGTCTGTGTTTATGTAACATGTCCACCTAAGCGTTCCAACCCATTCCAATCAAATGTTAGCTGTTCTTATACAATTCGCTTGTCAGCATGGTGAATGTTGTCCCAAGAGAGATTCGACGCGCTGTTCACGTGACTCCGTTTGTTCGTCCGTTGCCGCAACACAGCGGAGCATGAATCAGTCGTTCCTTGGTACCGAACTCTCATCATCTTTCCGTCGCGTCCTCTCCCTTGCGTGTCCATCGCTTCTGTCGATCCTATCTACTCACCGGACACCGCATCAAACTCACATCGGACCTTACTTCATTTCCCCTTGTCAGGTGAGGCACCCGCGCCTCCCTAACCTAGTTCCGTCCGAACGCCTCATGTCTAACCCCTGACTGCAGTTCGGCATCAGTAACATTCCGAGCCATGCCACCAAAAGGCGCGAAAGGCGGAAAGTCCAAAGCTGGCGAGGCTCCCACAACCGAGGCCAAAGGCTTCCAGACCCGCAGCGCGAAAGCCGGCCTTCAGGTCTGCCACCTTCCTTCACCTTGCCCTCGCGCGTTCCGCGCCAGGTGCTGATCGTGCTTCTAGTTCCCTGTTGGCCGTATCCACAGATATCTGAAACAGCGCACTCAGAACAACGTCCGCATCGGCGCGAAGGCTGCCGTTTACACCTCGGCTATCCTCGAATACCTCACCGCCGAGGTCTTGGAACTAGCAGGTCCGTCGAGTGCTCTCCTCTCTTCTCTTCTCCGTGTACCTACGCATCTCGTGTGATCAAGGCAATGCATCAAAAGATCTACGCGTAAAGCGTATCACACCACGGCATCTACAACTCGCTATTCGGGGAGACGAGGAGCTCGACACACTCGTGCGAGCGACGATCGCTGGTGGTGGCGTCATGCCGTTCATTCATAAGAGCCTGACTGCTGGCAAGATAATCAAGAAGCCGGAAGGGGCACCGGCGGCGTAATGTGCGCAACGGTGATTTCGTGCTTGAATGTGGGAATGGCGGAACATTAGGTTACTTTTCAATGCGACTCGGACGCCTTGAGGATACCGTTGTATCTCTATATTTACATTTTTTGTTTTCTTGTCTTTGTCCTTCGCGTTCGCTCTTTTGCGTGGAATCAGTTCCAATCCAAAGCTTGCGCCGAAGTCTGATTATCCGATACAGGGCTCTACTACAAGTGCAACTTGAACGCCCCGTGGGAGTGGCAATCGGTTGGATCGGAGCGCGGTTGTGCTACAGTTCTTTCAAATTTTCCGCAACTTGGCTTTCAGTGTAGCAAGCTTCATTGCTGCTCTCAAGAGGATGTTCTGTTCTTATTCCTTATTAAATGATGAAAGACGTCCGTTCCACGAATCACTGTAACGCCCGCCACTCTCCTTGGGGTCTGATCGCTGCAGCGACAGTGTTCTCGACTTTGATAATGAAGCACTGTACTGTAATTCAGTGTAATTAAAATGACGACACGGGACAGTTATATGGGTATTGACAAGAATTCGGAAGGACTACACAGTATTCTACACACGATTTCGTTACAAAATTAAAGAATAATGGGTTCCGGTGGGTCGCTGTAGAAAGGGTCAATGTACCGTAAACAAGCAGGGTAATCGTCACTTACATGGTCGACAAGCCAACTATACCCCGTCTCGTTCGTTCGTCGCGCAGCGTGCTGGGAGAGCAATCGTACAATTTCCTGCCGTTTTGGGCCATTGGCTACATCGGATGCAGTCCTTCCACTGAGGTCGCACAGCTGCGCATCCGCGCCGTGGTCTAACAAGAGTTGTACAACGTCTGGATATCCTTCTCCTATTGAACCCTTTGATGCTTGGTGTAATGGAGTCAATCCATCGTTATTCTGGGGATTGACCTCCGCATTGCGCTCGAGTAGTATCCGAGAAGCCTCAAGATGACCGAACCGCGCTGTAAAATGCAGCGCAGTGTCTCCGTTGTTGTCGCGGACATGCGCATCCGCATTGTAGTCCAGCAAAATCCGCACAGCATCGTTTCCACTCACCGAAGCCGACAAAAGTGGTGTATGTCCGCTGATCGTTCGGGCGTTGACCTCCGCATTGTGCTCGAGTAGTATCCGAGTGACCTCGAGGTGCCCGCGTACGGCTGCGGAGAGCAGTGGGGTCTGGCCGAACTTGTCCCGGGAGTTCGTGTCCGCACCGCAGTCGAGCAGCCACTTTGCGGCAGCGAGGCGTCCGTTTTGCGACACAAAGTGAAGTAGAGTGTTCTTGTCCCGATCGAGGGCATTCACGTCAGCACCGCGCTCTCTAAGCAGCTGGGCGACCTCGATGTGGCCGTTGAACAGCGTCGCATGAAGCGGAGTCCCACAGCGGCCGACGTGAGCATTTACATGCTGTGGATGTTTGTCAATGAGGCGTTTTGCGAGACCGTGGAATCCACAGAGTGCAGCATAGTATAACGGAGATCCTGAGGTCAGCGGCGGGGCATCCATCCACGATCGGTACTCGTCTACGTCGTGTATTCGGACCCACGCTCGAAAATATGGCTTGTCCATGTCGAACAAATAATCCATTGCATCCTTTATGCGTATTTCCACATCCCCGACCTGGGCATGCTCGACCCAAAATTCCGCAGCATATCGAGTAAGAGGGGCCTTCTTGACGCTGTCCTCGGTGTGACCATCCGGGCAGAGTAGGACGCCGAGACACGCCTGGGCAAAAATCATGTGCGAAGGTTCGATGGGAATATGAAACCGGGACACCTCTTCCGTGCAACATGCGAGGCGAGCCGATGTCAGAAATTCCTTTACGGAGAAATGCGAGAACTGGAACAACCCGCGAGCCTTTGTCGATGATCACCGTAACCAAACTGGAACACGCTGACAGCACCGCCTCTTCTTGGTCTTCCCACCGCAAATCCCGTGTTCAACTTCGGAATCCCTCCGGCATCGAGCTCAATTGCTAGTAGCTCCGCGAGTTCCTCGACCCGAAGTGGTCGAGATGCCACGGTGAGACATTGCAAAAGTCGATGCGAATGCTCCCGGTTCGCGTTGTTGATCTCCTTCAGGATCCGCTCATAGGTCTCGTCCAGCGATTTGGGTAATTCCTCGAGGGTGCGACGCACATTGGCCGGAAAGCAGCACCGAAGCACCTCCAATTGGCAATAAACCCACCGAAACCTGTGTGAGGGCATGAGAACGTGAGACGACCGTGGACATTCGAAAATACCCATACATGCCGTCCGCTTTCTCAGCGAGTTTCTCGATCACCATATCCTTTTCTTCATCTCGCCATCTCTTCATCCTTCTGTCCGACCGAACAACATCCGTAATGTAATTCTTAATGTCCTGCGTCTGGCCGTCTTCGTCGTGGAGAGATACTTGTTGAGTCGCCAAAGGCTTGAGCGCGGTACGGATGTCAAACTCGGGACGACTTGTGACACATAATCGCAGAGTTGGAAGGCGAAGCTTGACAAGATCGTCCACGAGGTCCAGTAACTTTTCACGTGGCGACGGCAATCCAGTACCATACGGACACTCATCGAGAGCGTCCAGGACAAGATAGACTGGCACTGGTCCTGCGGTGGTTAGCATATGCTTGAGGCATTGTGAAAGTGAATCGGTAGTTGGTTGTTCCGATCCTCGTTTGTGTGCGGAGTACAAGGAGAAAAGAGTATCAAAGAGTATATCTGATTGATCGGAGAGTTGAACAAGAATGGAGGATAATAGAGCGCGGGAGTCCTGCTTTGCTTTGTCCTTGAAATCGAAATAAAAATAGGCCAAGAACACCGATCCTGCGTCGGACATGGACTTGATATCGCGGATGATCGCGGAGCTTGTTAATCATATAGTAAGTTCAACCAGATCGCAACTCAACGGAGGGTAGCGCACCTAAGAATACTCTTCCCAGAGCCAGCTAAAGAGTCGTTAGTGGTAATTGGGAATCAGATCGTGCCGGAATATGTACGTTTTCCGTGAATCCATAACAAAGAACCAGATGTCTTCCAATTTACGAGGGTGTCCCCTTTGGTGCACCACGCTGCGGTACCCTCGTGATGCGCATCGGAGGCAGTGTTATAGTTGACAGATGGATCGGGGGGAGCGATCCATTTTCGAAGATCGTTCTCCTTTATACCTAACGGAGAAAAAAGCTGAGGCTAGATCGGGGGTCGGTTGGTGCGGGTATAACTCACCATGAGTGACTGAGTCGACTTTGTCGTCGACGCTCCGCACCCTCTCATCGATGCCATCCACCTTGTTATCAATTCCACGAGTGATTGTCAGGGCTTCTACTCCAGCCATGCGAGCCTCCTCTTGCGTCAATTTGTCCAGCCGCTGAAGTGCGTCCTCGACATCCTTCTTCCCAATCAACTTCTTAAGATACCTCACTACATGGTGATCGGTATTCGGGGATATATCAAACGAGAAGGACGTACTTGTTCGCCCCTGCCTGATCTCCTTAGTCACGGTCCCAAGGATCGAGATTACTTCAACCATGATCTTTACGATAATGTCTGTCATAGCTGCGGTTGGCCGAATATCGATATATTTTTGAAGCCGCATAAAAAAGTATTCCATGCGGTCAAACAGGTCTACAAGGGCATTTTGGCTAACGCGGACGTCTTTGACGGCCTAAGAAACAGAGGCGCTCAACAGAACACAAACGCCGGGTCAAGTGAGATGCTCACCTGGAGGAGGACGCCAATCCCAGCAAAAATGGCTTTCGCGGGTGGGAATGTCTGTAGTCATACATGTCAGAGGGTAGATCTCAAGTGGCTGAACGTATCGCCATTCACCAGCCCAACACCCTCACCGAGGGTCGCAGAGAAAGCGTACAGTACATTTACAGTGGGATCCAGCCACTTTGTTAACTTTTCATCTGCGATTTGAGATTGATCGAACGCCTGTACTTGAGCCCTTAGCACGGCGAGAATGGCACTGGGAGAGTCGCAGGATTGGAGCTGGATGGCTAGGGGATGGGAGATAATGTCCCTCTTCGTCTGCTTCTTGTACCCTTCTAAAGCAGCTCCGAAGACAGTCTCAAAGCTTGTAGAAGACGTGGAGGTAGACGCCGGCGGAACTTGAGACATAGTGCTAGTTGAACTCGAAGTTGCCTAGGTGGATGCTGAGGGGATAACAGGAAGACTGTGCCGGGAAGGGTGGGTAGGGGGCATTGAGTCGCACAGGACCTGAATTCAATTACCTCGTGAAAACAGATAGCCGCCCTGATATTCCCAGGAAGCTACTAGTAGTCACCACGAACGTACAGTGGACGCACACACAATAACGTTCACTGCGGCCAGCTCGAGGTGCAATAGATCGGAGTCAGTAAGAAGGAATAAGACCTCGATTAGTTCATCGCGGTGCGAGTGGAACCGCCTTTACGAATAGCCTGTCTTGGTGGCCGTCTTGGCGCGCCTGTTTGGGCGGTGAGGACAGCGGTTCTCTTTGGGATAAATCATCTGCGAGATCATTAGTGCGTCATAGTTATAGTGACGGGACCATGCGGACTAACATGGTGATTTCAACGAGTCGTAGGGTCATATAACGTTCGTACGGTACGGACTCCTCAGGCTCACACGGCAAGAGTTTATATTCCCTATTGGACAATGACAGCATCGGGGAAAACCTCCCGCTCTAGCGAGCGATAATTCCGCTAAATTAGCGATAAATTATCAAAGTTACTAGATTATCACTTATTTCTTTGCCACCAGATAAATTAGCACTAAATTATTGATAATTTAGATAAATGTTTGATATTCGCTAATAGGCCAGGGATAATTGTGTGCCAAAATTATCCGGTCTTAGCATTGGGTTATCATGCCTTAGCTCAATTATCGCATCTTAGAAACTAACTTCATTCGGCCTATTTAACGAATGGAGGCCAGAACCAAAACAAGCATAGTAATGAGTGTGACAATGTGACAACAAAACTAAACTGGAGATCTTGCAGGAGATCAGATTGTTACGATTCTTGTCTTTCTGTACGATAGGTCTTATCTGCTTATCTGCCTTATCTCGCGTTCGCGTGTACGTTTACCTATGTTCCACTTCGATTCGGTCTTCGCCTCTTATCTCGCACCAACCCCATGACCGCAGGGAAGCCAGGGCTGTGACTTCTAGGGCCCGCTGATGTCATTTGAGCCCCGCGTGCCCCCGCGGGATTCCCTTGTACCTTTTACGGACTTCCCCTTTGCACTTCCTTATTAGCTCGCTGGGGCCAGTATGTTACGGTTTTGCCCGTAACTGTTCCCCCGAACACCCCTGCAAGACCTCGGAACACTGCCGTGAAGCGATCACGTGCTGATTATGCCGAAGAAGAGGTTGAAGTTATGGGACTTGTGGCTTCATACACCCAGCAACCAGCTAAGTCACGTGACCTTCCCAACTACCACGGATTCGCTCAAGAATATTGGGAGTAGATCACGTGATCTTACGTCAAACGCCCGTCACGTGACCCTGGCACGTGACCTGGCTAGACTCGCACCAGAAGGGTCCAGATGAGCTTGTGCCTGGACCGGTCTCGATTGCCTCGTGTTTGTGATGACTCGTATGTGCCTGATCGATTGTGCCTTGATTCTGATGGATTGTACACGTTTGCGTTCTGATTGGATGGAAGCAGCGCTCATACAGCTGCGGATGCTTATCTCTGACTCATACCTTTGCGCCTTACTGCCATTGGTGGATTGTTATCTCTGACTCGTTTGTGACTCATTCCTAGGATCCGGATATTAGGGTTTCGGAGTTCCAAGCTGGGGTTCAAACCTCCTTGGAGTAGTATATAGACTAGGGCTTATGGTCGCTGAAGACCTAAGCTTGACTTCTTGGATTATACCACCCACTGTAGTGCCACTCCTGCGCTGTCTTGCCAGTTGTGTGCTGATAGCTACCTTTGGTGCATATACATCTGTTGAATCGTCCTTAGCTGAGAGATCACCGCAAGGCCTCTATCCATTCCTTTCCGCTTTACTCCTGCCGTTCAAGGAACGTGCTGCATCATTCTCCTTTGGTTGTGCTGTCTTGCCGACCATTCATTCATATCAACTTCGACTTGCTCTCTTCATCGCCCTCTGCATCCTTTGGGCTACTCTGCTACGCCTCGTGTGCGAGCTAGTACAAGATCGAGCACGTGACTTCGACATATCCCGGTGATCGTTGGGTCGTCCCGAAAGCCTTGTCCGCAGTACAAGAAGGAACGTCCGGTGGAACGTTACACAGTACCTCAGGATCGTGTCATATGTTTGTACTTCACAAACAACCTGTAGTAGTATATAAGTTACGCTCTACCTAGCTTGTACGGTAGACTTGACTTCTTGTGTAATACCACAATCGTCTTTGCCTCACGAACGACTTTGACTCGCCTTTGCGCTTGAGTCCCTTTTCGCTCGCCTTTTTGCTTGAGCCTCGAACTTCCGCTAATATCCTTGTGTCCCTGGGAGACCAAGTGATACTTGTTCATCACCGAACTGAACCTTAGCCGGTTCACGCCTAGCCGATCCCGTTGACTTATCGAAGTACACGTCGTACTTAACGCCCCTGTGGTGGCGTTACACAGATCCAAGTGTACGATACCAAACCAAACCAAACTGGAGATCTTGTGTGAGATCAAATCCAAAGTCTATATGAACGAGACCAAATTGATACCCACTGTTGACTGTTTATCTTGTCAGTAATGTCAGTTATGATGACACGGGAAACTTACAGTGGGTGCTTTTGATGATAAAGTGTTGAAACTTACAAGGCGGACTTTCATTCTTCAAGCTCATCGAGATCGATATCAGCAATCCCAAACGATGGTGGCACCCCACGATTTCCAATGCTACAAGAGTACTGGTCAGCTATGACAAAGCGATGCACATAACTCATCTGTAAAAGTGGGACCTGTCAAAAGCTGTCAGAGACCGGTCAGGACCAGTCGCCGACAGCTTTTGACAGGTCCCACTTTTACAGATGCTGTGAAATACTCACGTTGCTCGAGTGTATATGTCACTCATCATGGTGTGAAATGCACCTTCTTGGTTCTCCAGGATGTGGTTTAAGGTATTCATGTGGCCTTGGTAGACATCCATGTACGCATTCTGAGAAAACTCTGCTGTCAGGTGCTCACCTGTATGCCACTCATAGAGAGTGGCATACAGCTAAAAGATTAAGTTAGTGCGCAGTACAGGGTAAATAGTAACATATAACTTACCACAGTTGCGACCAGGGCAACCATGGGAATAGGGACCTCCCGATTCACCTTCCTGTCGGCACCTTGATAAGTCGGGAAAAGATGTTCAAATTGAGTCCCAAATGAGGTTCCCACGCTAGTAAAATACACATCCCGAACAACAGCGATGATTCGATCATTCCGGTAGGGCTGTGAGCACTGCACCAATGGATTGGCTCGGAGGACCTGATGATGTCGTTATGTTAAAATGCACCATTGCGATGTTTCACACTTACACAAGGGAATGTATAGGTGTACGCAGACAACTGCTTCTCAACAACTTGAGCAATATCATGTGCTGAAGCCATGGAGAAGAATCCTCCCAGAACAATTGCGTGGCAGCGTTCCTTGACTTCAGCTCGAATAAGGGGGATCCGGGCACGCGGCTGACAGTTGCCATTAGTGAAGCCATCTTCAAAAACATAAGACATACGAGAGAAACAAGCTTGGCAACATATTCGTCATCAACTTCGAGTCGGTGTTGAACGATTGCTCTGCCGAGTTTGTGACTTACAGCAGCGGCACTGAGAGCATCCTTGGAGAAGGCAAACGCAACAGATCCATCTGGGAAGGCATCTTGAAATATGAGGGTTGCCCGAAGATTCTCAATTGCTTTCTGAACAATTGTACGGATTACCGGCTGCTGGTGTCTCAGCAAGAGTTTGGTGGAGCCATCAGGAAAAACTAAATCTGTATGAGCACATGTGACTACAGGCGACTTCATCTGTAAAAGTGGGACCTGTCAAAAGCTGTCGGCGACTGGTCCTGACCGGTCTCTGACAGCTTTTGACAGGTCCCACTTTTACAGATGTTGAGCATTGCACGCCTCGCAGGTGCTTCAGTTGGCAGTGGAGTCTCAACTAGTACTTGTTGTGATCAGCCATTGGAAAAGATGCACAAGAAAAAGAAAAGAAAAAATCACCTGACAGCTCAGCCAGGTGTGTTCCCGGGCTAGGCATTGGCATAGCACTACCAGAAGCACTGGGACTGGTGGTATTCTGCCTAAGTCTAAGCACCATTGGACGAGACATGTCTATACCACCTGTACCATTCCAGGTGGCCCGCTGTGAAAGTAGACATTAGCTTAAATGGGCTTACAGACGTCGCAAACTTACCTCAGTTGTAACGCCACCACTGATGTTAGTCCGACTTGGACACGAAAGGGCGTTCACGACTTAGCAGAATGTTTCTTCGAGGTCACGTGACCTGATCACGGGATACACGGCGCTTACGGGCACGTGATCTGAGCGTACACTAGGGCAAGTCGTGCCACTAGGTAATCCGATAATCGATGAGGATGACTTGCTCTGAAAGAGACAAGCGGAGCACACGTGAAAGGACGAGTAGAAGTGGTGAATTGAAGAAGACCAAGATGGCGTATCTTGGTCTTATCGAGTCACTATTTATACATGTACGAGGTAGCTTTAAAGCTCCTCCCGAATTCGTACGACTAATAGCGTAAGTAGCTCGAACCCTACTATAGCTATCCTAGGAGTGAGTCATGTCCTATGGACATGTGATTCTACCATCCTCGCTGACTGATGCGACTGTCCATGACACATTACTGCTTACTAACGAGGTCATCACCGTAAGTAAGAGTCCATTTCCCTCGTACCGTAACACCACCCCCTTTTCAGCTGCGACGACCACGGCGCCGAGTGGGGCCTATTCCTCCAACCCATGCTTCCTGCCTCTCCGTAATCCGATCCAGCGTGTTGGCCATCTCCAGCCGGAACTTGCAGCGGGCCAGCTCCGACTGTACCCCTCCGAGCGCCTGAGCTAGCGCGTGAAGTCGCTGCTCCATCCTTTCAGCTTTGTGTCGGTAGGCGCGGAATCTGGTCAACTCAGCTTTGAGCCCGACGTCCCTTAACTCATTCACCACGCGGTCCACCCTGTGATGGTTGCTGTGCCCTCCGACGAGGGCGAATAGGTCTTCTGGGGAGTAGTGGGGTTTACCGGTTTCCCGGACGTGCGGCTCGGTGTATAGGGGGCGACTGTAGACTTTGTCGCTGTCCTCCACGAGTCCAAGGATGAGAGGGTCTGGTCCTGCTACGACTTGAATGTAGGACGCTTGCCGGGTGACCCCTTGAGCGTCGGTGATAGGATAGTGGACGAAGTCGTCCCCTCGGTTGTGCTTGTATCCATGAGGGGCGATGCGTGATGAGCCCCCGAGGTATCGGAGGCAAACGGCGGGCAATGTGGAGTTTTGGGTGTCCACCACCACGCCGCCGCGATATAGGGGGCGGCCCGTCGAGTCGCAGGCATATGGGGTTTCCCGGGGATCATCAGAGTCGGTGGCGGTGATAAGGTAAGGTTGCTCAACGGGATACCATTCCTTCAACGTCCCCTCTACCGCTTCGTACACTGCCCTTTCAGCGTCTCTGTGTGTTGGCGGCATTGGTGATAAACGACTGCCCTCCTGGCCGCTGCCACTGCCAGCTGCCGCCGCTTCCAGTCTTCCGCCGATGGCTTCCAGTCCCGCATCTTCATCCACTCTTGCCATCTCAGGGTCGCGGGCGTCTTCTTCCGTTTGGACTTCGATACGCACGGGGAGAGGTCGAGATGGGGGACTCGCAAAGAGTCCGACAGCTGCACGAAGCCAAGTAATTTCGGCTTCGGTGTACGGAGCGGTGTTGAGGTGGTCGCCGTTGGGGTTGAGGAGCCAGTACGTGGCGGGCTGGTTTGGATCCTCGACGTCAATGATGGATTGCACGTTGTCGAGGGCCGCTCTGAGTTCTTCGTGGGTGAGGCTGTCGACGAGGCGGGCAGCGAGAGAGGAGGGAGAGGAGGAAGTGGGAAGAGACATTTTTGAGTGGGTAAGGAATCCAGTGTGAGGAGATGGGGGTGACTTAGCGTCGTATGGCCAGTTTATATGTATCCTGGCTGCCTTTGAACTCCGTTTGTACTCCGCTATGGCTTCGTCAGCAAATACGTCATCCTTGTTGACCCACTGATTCTCCGAGTCCGGGTATCCTTTCCATTTCACGAGGTATTGCAGTCTCTTGTTCTGGCCGAATCGCCTGGAGTCTAGAATGCGCTCCACTTCGTATTCCTCTTCTCCGTCCACTAGATCTGGTGGTGGGCGTTGAAAGTTTTTCCCATGCATGGGCGTTTCGCGGTAAGGTGTGAGCAGATCGATGTGGAATATGGGGTGGATGCTCCATTGCGTGGGAAGTTGGAGTTGGTAGTTGACTGGTGATAAGACTCGTGTGATTTGGAATGGTCCATGTCGTCGTGCCGCGAGTTTGGCCGTCGGTTGATTGGTTCGGAGGTGTCGTCCTTCTAACCATACTTGGTCTCCCACCTGATACTTGGGCGTATCTCGGTGTTTGACCCACAAGGATTGTGCCTTTTTGATAAGGGTTTGGGCTTCTTTCCGTGCGTCTCGGAATTGTTGAAGTCGCGTGAGTACCTGTGGGATGGGGGATGGCTTATCGATCCAATCAGCGCGAGGGTCATATCCCATTAGGAGCGAGAACGGGGACTTCCTGGTTGCTTCATGGGGCCAGTTGTTGTGCGCGAACTCTGCCATTGGTAGGAATCGCGCCCAGTTATCTTGACGCTCGTTGGTCCAGAACCGCAGGTATTGTTCTAGCCACTGATTGGTGCGCTCTGATTGTCCGTCCGTTCGGGGGTGATATGCCGTGGAGATGTTTTGGTAGATGCCGAGGATTCGGCATAATTCGCGTGTGAATTTTGATGCGAATCTCGGATCGCGGTCGCTGATAATTTTCGCCGGTAATCCGAATCTCCGAAACACGTGAGTGACGTACAGTGCTGTGGTTTCTTCCGCAGATATTTCCTCGTTGCAGGGGATGAACACTGATGCTTTGGTGCAGTCGTGGTCAGTTACGGTGAGGATCGAGTCGTATCCCTGTGACTCTGGCAGTTTAGTGATGAAGTCAAGAGCGATGACTTTGAATGGCTTAGCGTCAGGTGTCGGTGTGATGGGCACTAGTGGGGCTCGCGTCGGGCGGTTGTTAACCTTGTGGCGTTGACATTCCGCGCAGCCTTGAACGTACTCCGTTATTTGTTTCAGCATATTCGGCCACCAGTGACTTCGCTCGATGATTCTTGCCGTTCGCTTGATTCCTGGGTGGCCGTAGACTGGGGGGTCGTGGTGGTTGGCGATGATTGTGCAGATTTCTTCCGGTCCTCCGGTGACTACTCGTGCACCTTGGTGGTACCAGACTTCATTGACTTTTTTGAGCTTGTGTGGGTCTACCCAGGGTCGTAGAATGTCTTCGTCTTGTTCGTGGGCTTCCGGCGATTGCGTGGTGACGGTTCGTACGAACACCTTCTCAGGTAAGACGACGACTCCTTCGTTGTCCCTTTCTCCCCGGTCGTAGTCGGGTCTTCGCGATAGAGCATCTGTGCGTCCGTTGTTAGTCCCTTTGATGTGGTGGATCTCGAAATCGTATTCCATGAGTTCTAGGACTTCTCGGGCTACTCGGCGACTTATCTTCTGCGGTGTCTTCCAGTGTGTAAGGTTGAGGTGGTCGGAGAAGATTTTGATTTTGTGCGGTGAGCCTGCCAGGTGTTGAGCCGTAATACTTACTATAAGGCTCATTACGTAGGAATGACAGTACGATTAGTTATGCTATACACGTAATTCGGAGTATTTAGTCATACGGTATACGTACAGAATCCCCTTAAGGGATTATTCCGAGTCCACCGGTGATTAGACATTAGGCGACACTGAAAACGCGATATTGTGGACGCCTCTACTCATCACTTTTCCCCAAACGGACATGGGTGGACCATAGAGTATATAAATCCTACTATAGGAGCGAGTACCAATACACATCTCTCTCCACCCCACTCTGAGCTTCCTCTGCTTCACTCTAAGCCTCGTCTAAGCTCTCTATTCAGGTAAGGGTCTACCTGTACACTGCGTGCATTGCTGCGCAACAGGTTATGGGCCCTGCCATAAGTCGCTTTGCGCCTTCATTGGCTGCAACGACGGCGGGTTACCTTTAGTACCTGCAGTGGGGTTGTCGCCTTCATTGGCTGACACTAGTCTCCTCCACTATGGGGAGACTATGACAGTATGTCGCCTTTAATGGCAGACATTAGTCTCCTTATAAGGGGAGACTATGCCGGTTTATTTTTCTGTTATTAGTCGCATACGGTGCTGACTACTCTCTATTCAGAAACCTCTTTACAAATGTCGACTCTCACTACTCTTGTCCCCGTCCTTGACAGAAACAACTACTTGATTTGGGCTAGGCAAATGGAGGGTTTCCTTAAGTCTTCTGCACTTTGGGATATGATTAACGGAAGACGGGCTATTCCTTCTGTTAAGGATAAGGACGCCCCGACCCCTGCGGAGGTTGAAGCCTACAATGCATGGTCTACTGATGATGATCGTGCCCTAGGCTCCATTGTTTTGCGCCTTTCACCAGCTATTCAACGCCAGGTTGAAAAATTTGCGACTGCTGGTGAAGTTTGGGGACATCTCAAGTCCCAGTATGGGGGCATTAGTGCTGCTAACGTCTACCAGGACTTCAAGCGTGCCATGACGTTCCGTCTGGACTACGCCAAGCATCCTGGCCCCCAGATAGATGAGCTTGCCACTATTTACGACCACCTTTCCGCCAATTCTGCCAAAGTACCTGATGGCCTTCAGGCCATGATGCTTCTTTCGAAGCTACCTGCCAAATGGGAGTCATCCCTTGTCCCTATTCTAATGTCGGGCACCACGGCGAAGCACCTTACTTTAACCGACATCTGTACTGCGGCGGTTAACCAGTGGGAAATTGAGCGTATGAAGAACCACTCTTCTAACAAGGAGTCGGCCAACAAGTTGTCAGCGGTCAAGCGCAAGCGTAACGACCCCGACTTCCAGCAGCAGCAGCAAGGCTCTTCGGGCCAGAACAAGCAGCGCGGCCAGCAGCAGCAACAGGGAGGGAACCATTGCCAGCGTAGTAAATGCGCCGGCAAGAAGTTCAAGAAGCAACATATGCAAGGGCATACGCACATTGCCGACGTTGCGGCGCTCCCAGCGCCAACCTCTACGACCATTGCGCATATCTCGCCTTCTGGGCTCGAGCAGCGCATCTCCTCCGCTCCTCCTGCGAAGAAGCGCGTACCAGGACATTATAAGTCCCTTAACAAGGCTCTGGACGTCACCCAGGCCTTAGAAACTCCTGGTACAGTACAGACAGTAAAGACGCTTGAGCAACATCTTGGGCAGATGGTCGCGGATTCCCCGTGGACCAAGAACCCGAACACCTTCGCAGAGGACTGGGAAATGTCAGATGAGGATGAGGACCTCCCTACAGGCTGCAGTGCGCCCATTAATTCGCCTCCAGATACTCCTAAACTGACCTTGACCCCTTTAGTCTCGCCTGCTGAACAAGAGGTGCGTAAAGACAAGGGCAAGGAGCCCATTCGCACAGTTGAGCCTATCGAAGAATGCCCAGATAGTCCTACTGCGGTTGAAATAACCAAAATGTGGGAAGGCTTTCATAAGAAGGCGGCAGTACGTGCCCCCTCCCCAGATATTTCTCTGGATTGGGGAAGCGAAGCGGACGATGATGACAACGTCTACAACGACTTCGCTGATACAGTCGGACAAGATGACTTTACTCCCTATGAGGACGGGTTAGTAACTTTCCCTCCCCAAATAAGCGAATCTGACCACCCTACAGTGCTACTGGAGATGGCGCCGACTGGCGCTTCTAGAAATAGTAGTTACAGTGCACTTGTAAATAAATTCGTAAATAGCGCTAATCTATGCGCTCATGGTCTTGATTTCGCTTTATGCTCAAAATGTAAGGGAAAGAAAAGTCAAACAGAGCGAGAACCTACTTGGTTACTTGACTCTGGTGCGTCGGCACACTTTACAAACAATAAACTGGACTTTATAAGTTATACCCCCCTTTCACAAAAGCCTATGGTAAAGACGGCAACCCATCCTCTTATATACAAGGCAAAGGCTCAGTCTTACTAAAGCATTCTGTGGAACACAATGGCGTTAAAACAGAGCGTATTACACGCATATATCCTGTCTTTCATATACCACAGATGACAACTAAGCTATTGTCCATGGGGGAGTTTCTTCAACAGGGATTGCGCGTTCATGGGGATTCGCAGCATATATCTCTATTCTATAAGGGCAGTACGACGCCCATATTACAAACAAAACCCCTAGCAGATGGTCAGACACTTTACTGGCTTGATGCCGAAGTCACGCAAGTAAAAAATGTACATGAAGCCCATAGTACAATCTATACTGCTGACTACGACATTTGGCATAGACGTCTAGGACACCCTTCGAAGGAAGTACTACGTCATGCCAAGGATCACACTAAGGGATTCCCTAAGGACCTTAAATATCCTTCTGAGACACCCATATGTCCTGGTTGCGCTCAAGGGAAAATGCCTGCTTCAACGCGTAAACCCTCTGAGACGCGTGCTAAGAAGCCTTTTGAAAAGATTCATTCCGATCTTAAGAGCTTCCCAGTTGACTCGTACCACAAATATAAATACTTCATTAGTTTCTTTGATGACTTTTCCTCCTATGCGTGGGTCGTGCTATTACGCACCAAAGCACAGGCCATCAATGCGTTAAGGCAGTTTGTTGCCATGGTCAAAAATCAGCATAACGCCACCATTAAACAGTGGATGTCTGACGCTGGAGGAGAATACAAGTCTGACGAGTTTACTAAGGTACTGAAAGATATGGGCATTACTATCCTACAAAGTGCACCGCATACTCCCCAACAAAATGGTCGTGCTGAACGCTTTATGCGTACTTGTATGGATAAGGCTCAGGCTATGCGCCTTGAAGCCTGTCTCCCTCAATCCTGGTGGGAATTTGCGGTCCTACATGCAGTACATTGCTATAATAGGACTCCAATAAGTCGCCTTAATTGGCAGACACCCTATATGAGCTTGCATGGTGAAGCACCTAGTCTTTCACACTTACGAGTGTTTGGATGTGGCGCATATGTGCACATACCAGAAGATCGCAGATCGAACAAACTTGACCCCAAAAGCGAACAAATGATCTATATTGGTCATACTGAGGGCATAAAAGCATATAGATTCATGCGGATCAAAAACAACACAGTGTTCACCAGCACTACTGCATTATTTGATGAGACCGTATACCCTAAGTGCGAAACACAAAGGGTGCGGGGTACAACCCGCATAAATGAGCCAGTAGAGAATCAACCTCCTATGGAGAATGAACCATCACCTACACAGCCCATTCCAAGTGGTTTTGATGATGATATGCCTACTCATCGTCCCCCTAAACAGAGGCAAAATAGGGAGGATGCGCCAGACCGCGATGGCGGATCTGTGGAACCAGAGGAACCAGAAGCGCAACAGCCTGTGCCTCCTGCGCCAGAACCAGCACTACCACGACGGTCTGCGCGCTTGAGGAAAGTACCTACTCGTCCTGGCAACGTCTATGGGGAAGACAGGCACCCCACAAACATAACTAAAGACGTTGAACGGAGTAGCAAGTGGAAAGAAATGGTTGGAAGACAGCCTGGTCGCTCCAGAGCTGATAGTACACCAGGGCAAAGGCAGATTCCAGGAGGATTTCCTGAGACAAACCCTGACCCTCCACCTGCTGAGAGTGAAGCTCCGCCAGAACCCTCAGAGGATGAAGTAGATGATTTATTGTCACGCCTTGCTCAGGAAGGGGGAGTAAAATTCCTAGATCATCTGCTTGCCAAGGCAGTTCCATCTAATGATCTGGAACCACTGGACACTTCCAATATACGGGAGTGGACCTATAAAGATATAATGCGCATGCCTGCAGCACAACAAAAGGAATGGAAGACTGCTTGTCGCGAGGAACTAGAGGCACTTCGCAGACGTAATGTCTTTGAGCTTGTGGAACCCCCTAAAGGGAGGAAAATAATAAAAAACAGATGGGTCTTTGATCAAAAGACTGATGGTCGCAAGAAAGCCCGGCTTGTTGCCAAAGGCTTTTCTCAGGTTGAAGGCATTGACTATGATGAAATATTCTCACCAGTAGTGCGCTTCGAGACTGTCCGGATGATGCTCGCGCTTGCAGCGCTAGAGGATTGGCACATCACTGGACTAGATGTTAAAACTGCCTTCCTATATGGAGAGCTCGATGAAGAGCTATACATGGAACAACCTGAGGGCTTCAAAGCCAAAGGGCATGAAAATAAAGTACTGCGACTAAAACGCGCCATTTGTGGACTTAAACAAGCTGCTCTAGCATGGTGGAAAGCGCTGGATAAGTCCATGGCTGCGATGGGCTGTAAAAGGCTATTATCTGACTCAGGACTCTTTACCCATAGAGGAAAGAGTGGCGCCCTTGTAGTGATCATTGTCTATGTTGATGATGTGATCTTTATGGGATCGGACAAAGCCCTTTTAAATGAACTTAAGAATAGGTTCATGAAGGCTTGGGAATGTCGTGACTTAGGTGATGCAAAGGAATTCTTGCGTATGCGCATTCAGCGGAAACATGGAAAGATCTTTTTAGATCAAACCGCTTACTTAGAAAAGGTGCTGCAACACTTTGGACTCGCAGATGCGAAAGCAACTGCAACTCCACTTCCTGATGGGTACCAACCTGTACCTAATAATTCACCAGTCAACCCAAGCGTCAGGAGCAAATACCAGCAAGTTATAGGTTCCCTCCTATACATAATGCTTGGGACTCGCCCTGACATCGCCTATGCAGTTGTTAAACTATCACAATTCGCTGCAAATCCCTCAGAGGACCATTTAAACAGAGCACTCTATATCTGTCGCTATTTGCTCGGGACTTCTTCATACTCTTTGGTGTATGATGGAAGATCAAATGGAGGCTTAATTGCCTATGCAGACTCTGACTGGGCTTCAAACCCAGATAATAGGCGATCTACCACAGGTTATATGGTTAAACTGGCTAATGGGATATTCAGTTGGAATTCTAGAGCGCAAAAGACAGTCGCATTATCTTCCACTGAAGCTGAATATATGTCGCTGTCGGATACTAGCAGACAATTAGTTTGGATAAAGTCACTCTTTACTGAGCTTGGCATCAAACTAAGCCCAATACCACTCTGCGGTGATAATCAGGGGTCCATCTTTATGGCCTCAAACCCTGTCCAAGAGAAGCGTATTAAACATATTGATATACGCTATCACTACATAAGAGAAGTAGTGAAGGACAAGAAAATAGAACTATTCTTTATAGATAGTTCAGAAAATCCCGCAGATATGTTTACCAAGAACCTAGGGCGTATTAAGTTCGAGAAATTCAGAAGTCAGTTAGGACTTGAGTTTTACTCGTCCAACTAAGTCACAAGGCAACAAACTTGGCCTTGAGACAAGCCTGAAAATTCCATTAATACTATGGAAGGTATATCGAGCGACGCTTGAAGACATTGTCTTCCGCATACATAGATTCTTCTCAACCAGAGAATCACAACATTTCCGCTCATTATACCAAAAAATCAGCCCAATGAACTGTAATAGTTCAAAAGCTGAAATGGGATGGTGAAGAGAACTCGGTCTCGAAACCGCTCTCATGGTTCCGAGATAGACTCCCTTCTAATCATGGCTAGAATATTAATTCGCCTTACACACTTGCTTAGAGTGCTTAGTAGCTGCACTTAGCAAGGGGGAGTGTTGAGCCGTAATACTTACTATAAGGCTCATTACGTAGGAATGACAGTACGATTAGTTATGCTATACACGTAATTCGGAGTATTTAGTCATACGGTATACGTACAGAATCCCCTTAAGGGATTATTCCGAGTCCACCGGTGATTAGACATTAGGTGACACTGAAAACGCGATATTGTGGATGCCTCTACTCATCACTTTTCCCCAAAGGGACATGGGTGGACCATAGAGTATATAAATCCTACTATAGGAGCGAGTACCAATACACATCTCTCTCCACCCCACTCTGAGCTTCCTCTGCTTCACTCTAAGCCTCGTCTAAGCTCTCTATTCAGGTAAGGGTCTACCTGTACACTGCGTGCATTGCTGCGCAACACCAGAAACGGTCTCCAGTGTCGCAGTGCCTTGACGATCGCCAGGAGTTCCAGATCATAGATATCGTAGTTGCGTTCCGCTTCGTTTAGAGTGGCCGAAAAGTAACCGAGGGGGTGTCGTTTCCCGTCTTGCTTCTTCTGTAGGAGTACTACTCCTACTGCGTATCCCGATGCGTCTACTTCGAGTTCGAATTGGTCTGTCAGCGTGGGATGTGCGAGTACCGGTTCGCTTGTGACTTGGCGTTTGAGGGTTTGGAAGGCCGTTTCTTCGTCTTTGCCCCACATCCACTCTGCGTCTTTGCGTGTGAGTTTGTTGAGGGCTCGTGCATATGTGGCGAAACCGCGAATGAAGAGGCGGTAAAAATTGCAGAAGCCCAAAAAGGAGCGTACGTCTCGTACCTTTGTGGGTGTGGGCCAGTCGCGTATACCAGCAATTTTTACGGGGTCCATGCGAGTCACCCCCTTTTCAAGAATTACCCCCAGGTAATCCATTCGCGGTTGGTGGAAGGTACACTTGGACGGTTTGAAGTACAGGTCATGGTCCAGTGCTACTTGAAGTACTGCGCAGACGGCATCGATGTGCGCTTGAAGGCCCGCGTGTTCGAGTGTTGCGATTCCGATGTCGTCCATGTAGACACAGATGATCGTTCCCATTGCCGCAAAGATTCGGATTGTGTCGCCTAAGATGTCGTTCATCATGTTCTGGAACGTTGCTGGTGAATTTGTGAGTCTGAAGTACATGACAAGTGGCTCAAAAAGTCCGTATTTCGTTTTGAAGGCTGCTTTGTACTCGTCCCCTTCCTTGATGCGTACATTGTTGTACCCCCATCGGACGTCGAGCTTGGTGAATATGTGCCCATCTCCCAGGTCGTTGATGAGTTCCGACATGAGGGGTAGTGGGTATTGGTTGCGCACCGTGCATGCGTTAATCCTTCAATAATCCTGTACCGGTCGTAGTTTGCCATCCTTCTTCTTGATGAAGAAGAATGACGAGGCGTATGGCGATTTCAATGGGCGAATGTATCCTAGTTTGAGTTGCTCGTCTAGCCATTCGCGCAGTTGTCCATCTTCATCCTGTGACATTGGGTAGATCTTGCAGTCGATGCTTGGAGGCGTGCCTGGTTTGAAGTCGATTGCGTGGTCCCATGGTTGCGATGGTGGAAATCGGTGTGATGCTTCTTCACTGAAGATCTTTGCAAAGCGTTGGTATGGTTCGGGGAGGGTTGCTGCGACGGTGTTTTGGTTAGCGGCTATGGCGAGCTCGGTAGCCGTGGTACGTATCTGGCATTCTTCCTCAAGCTCTTGGACTACGTCTTCGGCTTCTTCTTGGGTCATTGCCTTAGCGATGGTGGTTTGCGTTTCTATGGGGTTGATCGATCGTAGTACTACCAGAAGAGCTTCTTCGTGAATGGTAGCGTGCGCCCAACTGATGGTTGGTTCGTAGGTGGCTAGCCATGGGTATCCGAGAACCAGGTCTTCGTCTCCTATGTCGGTGACTAGAAATCTCATGATTTTTGAAATGCCGTTGGTCTGGACATCTAGGTCTATGAAATGCGTGATAGACCCAGCTTTGTTTTCCGTATTGTCGATGTTCCATATTTTCTTTGGCTTCTCAAGGGTTTGTAGCCCGAGACCCATGCGTTTGGTGAACGCGGGTCTTATGAAGTTGTCGGTGGCTCCTGAATCGACGAGCCCTTTGATGTCGGCCATGGAGTAACTGGTGCAAATCGAGACTGGAATTTGTAGCGAACGGTAGCGAGTCATGATTACAGAGTTACAATTGACTGCCCTCACCCAGGCCGTTGGGTTCAGGCGTCCTGAAAACCCTCTTGGGTCCAGAGATCCTTGAATACAAGGTCAAGGACCTCGTCACTAGCTCCCCTCAGTGTCTCCATCCACCCCTTGGCTTGTTCTTCGGCCGTGGTTTCTGTGCGGCATGCGGTTGCGGGTTCTTGGTAGTAGTTGGTTTCTATGCTGCGACTTGTACTTGCGCATGGTTGGAATTGTTGCCTTGGTTTTCTAGGGCGTGTGCAGTCGCGTGAGAAGTGGCCTGGGTTGTTACAATTGTAACATATCACTTCCCTCATGTCGCGGCGTGGTCCACTCCCCCGGTTTTGCCCCGGCCCTCCCCTTGGTGGGAGGGGTGGTCGCTGGTTCCCGTGGTTTGGGTCGCCTACTTCCGCGAGGCGTGCGCATGTTCTGTCCGCTGATGTGTCCATGGCGTTTGGGTCGTAGCGCGGTGGTGGAAATCTGGGCGGTGCCCACTGTGGAGTATACCCGCGATTCTGTTGTGGTCGTGGTGGTGGTGTCGTGCGGGGTGTGGTGTTGAGTCCTAAGCGTGCGCATAAATGTATGTACTGTTTTTGTCGACGCAGCGCCGCTTCCTTCCATTCGTTGAAGGTTTGCGGGTCATCCAACTCGTAGATCTTGGTAAATAAGGTCCTCGGGAGGCCCGCCGTGAATCGGTCAAGTGTTTGGCGATCGTTGAGGCGGTAGTCAGCTTTTCTTGCTAACTGCTCGAAGTTGGTGACGTACGAGTCGATGTCGTCGCCGACCATCTTAAACCCCTTAGCCAACGTTGCTTGTGCCTGCTCTTGCTCGAGTACGTTCAAGAAACGGTCCGAGAATCCAGCCGTCAGGGTGTCCCATAAGAATGGGTCGTATCGGCTATGTCCCTGGTGTAGCTCGTTGTTGAGCCATTGGAGGAATCTGAGCGTCCAGTTGGATACTCGTGCGCCTTTGATGAAGCCTAAGAATAGTAGGCATCGCCGATAGACATTGGTCATGATCGGTGCTTCTGAATTTTGTCCCCAGTATATGTGCCACTGCGTGAGGAATGATTCGTACTCATCTCGATTTCCGTCGAATATGGTCGGTGTTTCTCCCACTAACTTGTCTGACCCGTGTGGTGCTCCTAGCGCTGGTCCTGCTGCTGGCGGCGGTGGGGGTGGTGGTCCTCCACCAAAGGGATCCCCTCCACCTCCTCCTCCGAATTGAGGTTGTCTTCCTCCGTGCGGCGGCCTTCCGTCTCCTGGTGGTCCTTGACCAAAGGGTCCTCCGCATCTTCTGGGTGGTGGAGGTCCTCCTGCGCCTGGCGGTGGGTCGGGGACATCTGGGCCTACTGCTCTGAAGATGGCCGCGTCGTCTGCGGTCATGCGGTGTCCCATTGTTGGGTTGATGGGGCGTAGGTAGGACTCTGCTTCTTCGGTAATTCTCCTGGCTTCTTCGAGGGCCAGATCTTCTTGGGTGACCGTTGCTGTTGCCATGTCTGCGGGTGGGCGTACTTCGATATTCTCGGGTTCGTTGATACGTAGGGACTCAGCTGTCTGTATTATCTCTCCCACTTCGGATTCTTCATCGTTGTCAGTTTCTTCGTCGTCTCCACTAGTCTCGGATGGTGCGGGGGTTCTTGGTTCGGATGTGCTGGGTTCCTCTTCAGGTTGTCCGTCTATGCGCCCCCACTCTTCACGTGTGGGTAGGTTTCTTGCGTCGATGTCGCAGTTGTAGTTTCTTCCTGCGGGTCATACTGCGTCGTATCGGTTGTCTACGGGGTTCCAAGTAATCTCGACCCAGCACAAATTGTCAAAGTTGAACTCAACGGGGCGGTATCGGGTTGGCCCCGACGCAAAGTCCACGAAGTATCCTGTTTCTCCTCGGTATTCTCTCCACCTAGCAGCTCTTAGGAATTGTGTTGGTATGTTTCGGTCTCCTCGTCGTTCGAGGGAGTAGGTTTGAAAATTTCTCCACTGGTCTCGAGTTGTGAATGCCACGATGGAAGGATCTTGGTCTTAATGTAACGCCACCACTGACGTTAGTCCGACTTGGACACGAAAGGGCGTTCACGACTTAGCAGAATGTTTCTTTGAGGTCACGTGACCTGATCACGTGTTACGATCCTTGTCTCTCTGTACGATAGGACTTATCTGCTTATCTGCCATGTCTCGCGTTCGCGTGTACGTTTACCTATGTCTCGCTTCGATTCGGTCTTCGCCTCTTATCTCGCACCAACCCCATGACCGCAGGGAAGTCAGGGCTGTGGCATCTAGGGCCCGCTGACGTCATTGGAGCCCCGCGTGCCCCCGCGGGATTCCCTTGTACCTTTTACGGACTTCCCCTTCACACTTCCTTATTAGCTCGCTGGGGCCAGTACCTCAGGATCGCATCATATGTTTGTACTTCGCAAACAACCTGTAGTAGTATATAAGTCACGCTCTACCTAGCTTGTACGGCAGACTTGACTTCTTGTGTAATACCACAATCGTCTTTGCCTCACGAACGACTTTGACTCGCCTTTGCGCTTGAGTCCCTCTTCGCTCGCCTTTTCGCTTGAGCTCGAACTTCCGCTAATATCCTTGTGTCCCTGGGAGACCAAGTGATACTTGTTCATCATCGAACTGAACCTTAACCGGTTCACGCCTAGCCAATCCCGTTGACTTATCGAAGTACACGTCGTACTTAACGCCCCTGTGGTGGCGTTACATCACGGGATACACGGCGCTTACGGGCACGTGATCTGAGCGTACACTAGGGCAAGTCGTGCCACTAGGTAATCCGATAATCGATGAGGATGACTTGCTCTGAAAGAGACAAGCGGAGCACACGCGAAAGGACGAGTAGAAGTGGTGAATTGAAGAAGACCAAGATGGCGTATCTTGGTCTTATCGAGTCACTATTTATACATGTACGAGGTAGCTTTAAAGCTCCTCCTGAATTCGTACGACTAATAGCGTAAGTAGCTCGAACCCTACTATAGCTATCCTAGGAGTGAGTCATGTCCTATGGACATGTGATTCTACCATCCTCGCTGACTGATGCGACTGTCCATGACACATTACTGCTTACTAACGAGGTCATCACCGTAAGTAAGAGTCCATTTCCCTCGTACCGTAACATCAGTGGCCATAGCCTCAGAAAATCTAGCCGGGTGTTTGAGAGCAAGTTCAGTCAGCTGCTCTTCATCCTCATCCTCGCAATTGGTCAAGCCATCATGGCCATCCACCTCAGGGATGGGAAAGTTTTCAACAGACAACTTGCGGGTGGTGGTATCGTCAAAAGACGGAGCTGAAAATTTTTCGGTTTGTTAGAGGAACAAACAGATTAGTAATCCTTTCCCTCACCACGTTGGACTTCGACTTGTTTACCCTTACCATTTATTGCACCACCATCTGACTCATGCTGATTCACCATCTTGCTTTCATCAGCCATCCTGAGTGGCATTGGACGACTCTGGGAAGTGCCTGCATATACTCCAAGGTCAGATCTACCTACCACGGCATCTCTCTCTGATATACTTACCAACAATTCGGGCTCTCTTGGATCTGCTTGCCTGGGGCATGGAAGTAGTGGTGTCAGTGGAGCTAAGGGTACGTTTCTCGCCTGCTTGCAATGGTGAGACGCATAGCTTATTCCACCAAGTTTTAGATTTACCTTGCATTGGATTGTTGAGACATGCTGTGTTGCACATTGGACCCATAGTATTTACGCTCGGTGTAACTGTGACAGTACTTGGTGTTGGCAATGGAGCGACATTTTCATTCCGTGCTGGATTTGCACGACCACTCAAACCACCCCTCTGAGAATGGCAGGTTCGTGGGGCCATCTATGGTACTTGAAGATGAAGGTAACAAGAACGAGGAAATGATGTGCTGGTAATGACAGGAATTGGAATGGGGAATCGGACGAAAGTAAGTCCTCTTTATATCAGTCATCAATTGCACTAACTAAAAAGTGTTAATAATACTGCATTCATTGCGTTGAGTGTCGCGCTCTCCTTTCTCCCACATCATCACCATTGTCATGAGTCACGTGCAAGTCCATTGCCGTGGCTGCAATCGGGTCTTTACCCCTCGTGGCCTTTCTCAACACATCAACAGATCTCTGGATTTTCGTTGCCGTGCCTCGTGCTCGCGCACGGCCATGAAATCCCCGTGCCCATTTCAAACACGCACAAGGTCGACATTAGCAGCAAACCTAAATCCCGCGTCATGGGACCACGGCAAAGGCATTGGCGATGGGTCAAGTTTTGAGCACAGCACAGCACCCATGTTTGACAGAGGTAATGTCTTCTCGTCGTGTGCAGGGGACTTCTAACACATTGTTTTCAGATGCCAGCGATAGTGCTGATACCACACAGCCTGCCACTGTAGATGCTGCAGAGGCCACCGCAGAATCGGACTGTGAAGACACCACTGATCCAGACAATACTATAGATGCTGATCTTCTGGAATCGCTAGCTCAAGACTTCAATTGTTGTGCCACTGTTGCCACCGATCACGGTCCTCCCGCATCATCGGGTCAGCCTCAATCGGTTAGGTCACCATCTCCAGACCCAGGACCACCGCCATCTGTACAATCTGAACACGGCAACTCAGATGGCCAGCCACAATTGATTGTCGACACCTTCCCACATGGCAGTCCAGGTGCACCGATACCTGTTGAGCGAGAGCGAGCGAGTGTGTGCACTGCGAGCCGAGTAATCGGTGAGCGCCACAACGCTGAGCCACAGGCTCGGCCACAGCAGTGAGCTGTGGCCTCGCTAGTACGAATCAGAGTGCGGACAGCATCTGCACTCAGTTGAGTGGCCTTAGGCCTTTAGATATGATAGATAGCTATTTATATAGTGTTCTGAAGTGTATATAAGACACCAAGGACACATCCAATAAAGACAGTTCATTCAGAACAACTAAGTAGTCATAAAGTACAGGCCTCACAGGTAAGCTAAAGTAGTATGCAATATACCGTTGCTCCCCATGCCTGCTCCACAGGTTATGGGCCCTGGGGCACCATCTGCGCCTTCAATGGCAGTGACAGCGCACTCTTAATTGAGTTGTGCACTGTGTGCTCTCTGGCTTGCCAGGCAATGCGCCTTAATGGCTGCAGCGCCATGTGCAGTGTGCCTACATGGCTGCACGATGCCCAAGTGTGCGCCCTAGTGGCTGCCACTAATCTAAGAGTTTCCTGAGCGTTCTAAACACTTTCTGCATGTGCCCGGTCGTTGCATGGTTGCTGACACTCGGTTTGCCCTCACAGAAACATAATATGTCGAACGCCCTCACTTCTCTGGTCCTGGTGCTCGATGGCACTAATTACCAAGAGTGGGCACAGGCGATGGAAGCTTATCTCATGTCCATGGACTTGTGGGAGTATGCCAATGGAGACGAATCTGAACCTGCAGTCTCTAACCCTCCTACCAATGCCGAGCGTGCTGTGCACAAGATTTGGAAGAGTGGCAATCAAAAAGCCCTTGCCAACCTTATCCTGCGCATCAATCCCACCATTAGGGAAGAAGTAGCCTCCCTGAACAAAGCAGATACGATCTGGAACCGCCTCAAGACTCACTTTGATGTCATCCAGCCCACCACTCTGTTCAAGGACTTCAAGGAAGCTATTTCTATCAGGATCGACGCTAATAAGCACCCCTTGCCGCAGATCAACAAACTGCAGGCTGCAGTGCACCGTCTGTCTACTAATGGTGTGGCCATCCCAGAAATCATCCAGGCGATGATCTTGCTGTCTGCACTCCCACCCAAGTGGGAGATGCTCATCTCCATCCTCTGCACCAGTTATGACCTCGCCAATCTTAACCTCAAGCATGTGCGCGAAGCCGTCATGGGACAGTGGGAGAATGAGAGGAACAAAGGGAAGCCGCAGCAGAGTGCACAGAAGCTCTCCGCCGTCAAACGCAAGCGTGGCGACCCCAACTACAGACAGCAGCGCAACACTGGCTATGGCGGCGGCTCTGGGAGTGGTGGCGGCAACACCCAGCAGTCTGGGCAAAGCCAAGGCAACGCCCAAGGCAAGAAGAAGCGTGGCAAGCACGGTGGGAAGAAGTCCCAGTCGCAGCAGCAAGGTCAAGGGACCCACGACCACTCTCATCTTGCCAGTGAGGCTGCCCTGCCTTCCCCAACCTCAGCTTCGGTTGCACACTTCGCCCCGAGTGGCAAGACTGTGCGCACTGTCCCTGGACACACCAGGTGTTGAGCCGTAATACTTACTATAAGGCTCATTACGTAGGAATGACAGTACGATTAGTTATGCTATACACATAATTCGGAGTATTTAGTCATACGATATACGTACAGAATCCCCTTAAGGGATTATTCCGAGTCCACCGGTGATTAGACATTAGGCGACACTGAAAACGCGATATTGTGGACGCCTCTACTCATCACTTTTCCCCAAACGGACATGGGTGGACCATAGAGTATATAAATCCTACTATAGGAGCGAGTACCTATACACATCTCTCTCCACCCCACTCTGAGCTTCCTCTGCTTCACTCTAAGCCTCGTCTAAGCTCTCTATTCAGGTAAGGGTCTACCTGTACACTGTGTGCATTGCTGCGCAACAGGTTATGGGCCCTGCCATAAGTCACTTTGCGCCTTCATTGGCTGCAACGACGGCGGGTTACCTTTAGTACCTGCAGTGGGGTTGTCGCCTTCATTGGCTGACACTAGTCTCCTCCACTATGGGGAGACTATGACAGTATGTCGCCTTTAATGGCAGACATTAGTCTCCTTATAAGGGGAGACTATGCCGGTTTATTTTTCTGTTATTAGTCGCATACGGTGCTGACTACTCTCTATTCAGAAACCTATTATCAAACATGTCGACTCTTACTACTCTTGTCCCCGTCCTTGACGGCAACAACTATCAAATTTGGGCTAAGCAAATGGAGGCTTTCTTGAAGTCTTCTGTGCTGTGGGATGTAGTGTCTGGGAGGCGTGGTGCCCCCAGCGCTGTAGATGAAGACAAGCCCACTGAAAAGGAGCTTGAAGCGTACAACGCTTGGGCTACTGATGATGATCGTGCCCTTGGCTTGATCGTGCTGCGCCTTTCACCGGCTATTCAACGCCAGGTCGAAAAATATGTGACTTCTCGCTTGGTTTGGGATCATCTCAAGTCCCAGTATGGGGGCGTTAGTGCTGCTAACGTCTACCAGGACTTCAAGCGTGCCATGACGTTCCGTCTGGACTATGCCAAGCATCCTGGCCCCCAGATCGATGAGCTTGCAATGATTTACAACCACCTTTCTGCCAACTCCGCCAAAGTACCCGACGGCCTTCAGGCCATGATGCTTCTTTCGAAGCTACCTGCCAAATGGGAGTCATCCCTTGTCCCTATCCTTATGTTGGGCACTACGGCAAAGAAGCTTACCTTGACCGACATCCGTACTGCGGCGGTCAATCAGTGGGAAATCGAGCGTACAAAAGGCCAGTCCTCTAACAAGGAATCGGCCAACAAGTTGTTGGCGGTCAAGCGCAAGCGTAACGACCCCGACTTCCAGCAGCAGCAGCAAGGCTCTTCGGGCCAGCAGAACAAGAAGCGCGGTAATCAACAGCAGCAGCAGCAGCAGCCCCAGCAGCAGGGAGGGAACCATTGCCAGCGTAGTAAACGCGCCGGCAAGAAGTTCAAGAAGCAACATACGCAAGGGCATACGCACATTGCCGACGTTGCGGCGCTCCCAGCGCCAACCTCTACGACCATTGCGCATATCTTGCCTTCTGGGCTCGAGCAGCGCATCTCCTCCACTCCTCCTGCGAAGAAGCGCGTACCAGGACATTATAAGTCCCTTAACAAGGCTCTGGACGTCACCCAGGCCTTAGAAACTCCTGGTACAGTACAGACAGTAAAGACGCTTGAGCAACATCTTGGGCAGATGGTCGCGGATTCCCCGTGGACCAAGAACCCGAACACCTTCGCAGAGGACTGGGAAATGTCAGATGAGGATGAGGACCTCCCTACAGGCTGCAGTGCGCCCATTAATTCGCCTCCAGATACTCCTAAACTGACCTTGACCCCTTTAGTCTCGCCTGCTGAACAAGAGGTGCGTAAAGACAAGGGCAAGGAGCCCATTCGCACGGTTGAGCCTATCGAAGAATGCCCAGATAGTCCTACTGCGGTTGAAATAACCAAAATGTGGGAAGGCTTTCATAAGAAGGCGGCAGTACGTGCCCCCTCCCCAGATATTTCTCTGGATTGGGGAAGCGAAGCGGACGATGATGACAACGTCTACAACGACTTCGCTGATACAGTCGGACAAGATGACTTTACTCCCTATGAGGACGGGTTAGTAACTTTCCCTCCCCAAATAAGTGAATCTGACCACCCTACAGTGCTACTGGAGATGGCGCTGACTGGCGCTTCTAGAAATAGTAGTTACAGTGCACTTGTAAATAAATTCGTAAATAGCGCTAATCTATGCGCTCATGGTCTTGATTTCGCTCTATGCTCGAAATGTAAGGGAAAGAAAAGTCAAACAGAGCGAGAACCTACTTGGTTACTTGACTCTGGTGCGTTGGCACACTTTACAAACAATAAACTGGACTTTATAAGTTATACCCCCCTTTCACAAAAGCCTATGGTAAAGACGGCAGCCCATCCTCTTTATATACAAGGCAAAGGCTCAGTCTTACTAAAGCATTCTGTGGAACACAATGGCGTTAAAACAGAGCGTATTACACGCATATATCCTGTCTTTCATATACCACAGATGACAACTAAGCTATTGTCCATGGGGGAGTTTCTTCAACAGGGATTGCGCGTTCATGGGGATTCGCAGCATATATCTCTATTCTATAAGGGCAGTACGACGCCCATATTACAAACAAAACCCCTAGCAGATGGTCAGACACTTTACTGGCTCGATGCCGAAGTCACGCAAGTGAAAAATGTACATGAAGCTCATAGTACAATCTATACTGCTGACTACGACATTTGGCATAGACGTCTAGGACACCCTTCGAAGGAAGTACTACGTCGTGCCAAGGATCACACTAAGGGATTCCCTAAGGACCTTAAATATCCTTCTGAGACACCCATATTGTAACGCCACCACTGGCGTTAGTCCGACTTGGACGTGAAAGGGCGTTCACGACTTAGCAGAATATTTCTTCGAGGTCACGTGACCTGGTCACGAGATACACGGCGCGTATGAGCACATGATCTGAGTGCACACTAGGGCAAGTCGCGCCACTAGGTATTCTGATGATTGATGAAGACGACTTGCTCCGGGGGAGACAAGCAAAGCACGCGTAAGGAGACGAGTAGAAGTGGTGAATTGAAGAAGACCAAGATGGCGAATCTTGGTCTTATCGAGCCACTATTTATACATGTATGAGGACGCTTTAAAGCTCCTCCCGAATCCGTACGACGAATAGCGTATGTAGCTCGAACCCTACTACAACTATCCTAGTGTTGACTAAGGCCTTACCGGCATGTGATTGTGCTACTCTGCTGACTGATACTACTGTCCATGACACATTACTGCTTACAGACGAGGTCATCACCGTAAGTAAGAGTCCATTTCATGCGTACCGTGACATCACCCCCTTTTCAGCCGCGACGACCACGGCGCCGAGTGGGGCCTATCCCTCCAACCCACGCCTCCTGTCTCTCCGTAATCCGATCCAACACGTTAGCCATCTCGAGGCGGAACTTACAGCGGGCCAACTCCGACTGTACTCCACCGAGCGCCTGGGCTAGGGCATGGAGGCGCTGCTCCATCCGCTCCGCTTCGTGCTTGTACGCTTGGAAGCGGGTTACCTCCGCCTTCAGCCCTACGTCCCTCAGCTCGTTGATGGCGCGATCCGTCCGGTGTTGGTTGCTGTGCCCTCCGACGAGGGCGTATAGGTCTTCGGGGGCGTAGTGGGGCTTGCCGGCCTCCCTGACTTGAGGTTCGGCGTAGAGGGGGCGACTGTAGACTTTGTCGCTGTTGTCCACGAGTCCGAGGATGATGGGGTCAGTGTCACGATCGCAAGAACGGACTCTTACTTACGAATATGACCACGTTAGTAAGTAGTAATGTGTCATGGACTTCAGCATCAGTCAGCAGTCGTAGTATCACATGTAAACGATACCATGACTCATTCCTAGGATAGCGGTAGTAGGGTTCGAGCTACTTACGCTACTCGTCGTCTCGGATTGGAGAGGAGCTTCAAAGCATCCTCGTACATGTATAAATAGTAGCTCGATAAGACCAAGATACGCCATCTTGGTCTTCTTTAATTCACCACTTTCACTCGTCTTCTCACGCGCGCCTCGCTTGCCCCCCTCCGAGCAAGTCATCTCCCCTTGAGCATCGGATTACCTAGTGGCACGACTTGCCCTAGTGTACGTTCAGATCACGTGCCTACAAACGCCGTGTATCTCGTGATTAGGTCACGTGACCTTGAAAGGATATTCTGCTAAGTCGTGAACGCCCTTTCGTGTCCAAGTCGGACTAACGCCAGTGGTGGCGTTACATTAAGACCAAGATCTACCCACCGTGGCGTTTACAACTCGAGACCAGTGGAGAAACTTCCAGACCTACTCCCTCGAACGAAGGGGAGACCGCAACGTACCAACACAGTTCCTAGGAGCCGCCCGCTGGAGAGAATACCGAGGAGAAACCGGATATTTTGTAGACTTCGCATCGGGGCCAACCCGATACCGCCCCGTCGAGTTCAATTTTGACAACTTGTGCTGGGTCGAGATCACTTGGAACCCTATAGACAACCGATACGACGCAATACGCCCCGCCGGAAGAAACTACAACTGCGACATTGACGCGCGGAATCTACCCACGCGTGAAGAGTGGGGACACATAGACGGACAACCCGAAGAACCTAGTACCTCCGAACCAAGAACCCCTGCACCATCAGAAACCAGCGGAGACGACGAAGAAACCGACAACGACGAAGAATCCGAAGTAGGAGAGATAATACAGACAGCTGAGTCCCTACATATCAACGAACCCGAAAACATCGAAGTCCACCCACCCGCAGACATGGCAACCGCAACAACTACTCACGAAGATCTAGCTCTCGAAGAAGCCAGAAGAATCACCGAAGAAGCCGAATCCTACTTACGCCCCATCAACCCAACTACAGGGCATCGCATGACCGCAGATGACGCAGCCATTTTTAGAGCAGTAGGACCAGACGTCCCCGACCCACCGCCAGGTGCAGGAGGACCCCCAGCACCCAGAAGACCCGGAGGCCCCTTCGGCCAAGGACCACCCGGAGGTGGAAGACCGCCACATGGAGGAAGGCAACCTCAATTCGGAGGAGGAGGTGGAGGGGACCCCTTCGGTGGAGGACCACCGCCCCCACCACCGCCAGCAGCAGGACCAGCACCAGGGGCACCACACGGATCAGACAAACTAGTAGGAGAAACCCCGACCATATTCGACGGAAATCGAGATGAGTACGAATCATTCCTCACGCAATGGCACATATACTGGGGACAAAATTCAGAAGCACCGATCATGACCAACGTCTATCGACGGTGCCTATTATTCTTAGGATTCATCAAAGGCCCACGAGTGTCCAACTGGACGCTCGGATTCCTCCAATGGCTCAACAACGAGCTACACCAGGGGCGAAGCCGATACGACCCATTCTTATGGGACACCCTGACAGCTGGGTTCTCAGACCGCTTCTCGAACGTACTCGAGCAGGAGCAGGCGCAAGCAACGCTGGCTAAGGGGTTTAAAATGGTTGGCGACGACATTGACTCGTACGTCACCAATTTCGAACAATTAGCGCGGAAGGCTGACTACCGCCTCAACGACCGCCAAACACTGGACCGATTCACGGCGGGCCTCCCGAGAGCCCTATTCACCAAGATTTACGAGCTGGACGACCCGCAAACCTTCAATGAGTGGAAGGAGGCAGCATTGCGCAGGCAAAAACAATATATCCACCTACGCGCTCGCCTAGGGCTCACCACCACGCCCCGCAACACCCCAACACCACGACCTCAGCAAAACCGAGGGTACGCCCCGCAATGGGCACCACCCAGATTTCCACCGCCACGCTATGATCCGAACGCCATGGACACATCTGCGGACAGAACACGCGCACGCCTTGCAGAAGTAGGCGACCCAAACCGCGGAAACCAACGACCGCCCTTCCCACCAAGAGGAGGACTAGGACAAAATCGAGGAAGCGGACCACGCCGCGACATGAGGGAAGTGATATGTTACAACTGTAACAACCCAGGCCACTTCTCACGAGATTGTACACGCCCCAGGAAGCCCAGACAACCATTCCAACCACGCGCAAGCACAAGTCGTAGCACAGAAACCGACTACTACCAAGAACCCGCAACGGCCCGCCGCACAGAGACTACGGCTGAAGAGCAAGCGAAGGGATGGATGGAAACACTTAGGGGAGCCAGTGACGAGGTCAAGGACCTCGTATTCAAAGACCTCTGGACCCAAGAGGGTTTTCAGGACGCCTGAACCCATCGGCCTGGGTGAGGGCAGTCAATTGTAACTCTGTAATCATGACTCGCTATCGTTCGCTTCGAATTCCAGTCTCGATTCGCACAAGTTACTCTATGGCCGATATTAAAGGGCTCGTTGACTCAGGAGCCACCGACAATTTCATAAGACCCGCGTTCGCCAAACGCATGGGCCTCGGGTTACAAACCCTTGAGAAACCAAAGAAAATTTGGAACATTGACAACACGGAAAATAAAGCTGGGTCTATTACGCACTTCATCGATCTAGACGTCCAGACCAACAACATCTCTAAGGTCATGAGATTCCTCGTCACCGACATAGGAAACGAAGACCTAGTGCTCGGATATCCCTGGCTAGCAACCTACGAACCAACTATCAGCTGGGCACACGCCACCATCCACGAAGAGACCCTCCCGGTAGTGCTTCGATCAATCAACCCAGCAGAGACGCAAACTACGATTGCCAGCGCAATGACTCAAGACGAAGCCGAAAACATTGTCCAAGAGCTCGAAGAGGAGTGCCAGATACGTACCACAGCTACCGAACTCGCCATCGCAGCTAATCAGAACACCGTTGTGGAAACCCTCCCAGAACCATATCAGCGGTTTACGAAGATCTTTAGCGAGGAAGCCTCCCACCGATTTCCACCATCACGACCCTGGGACCACGCAATCGACTTTAAACCGGGCACACCCCCCAGTATTGACTGTAAAGTATACCCAATGTCACAAGACGAAGATGGACAACTACGCGAATGGCTAGACGAACAACTCAAACTAGGCTACATCCGACCCTCGAAGTCACCCTACGCCTCATCATTCTTCTTTATCAAGAAAAAGGACGGAAAACTGAGACCAGTACAAGACTACCGGCGAATCAACGCTTGCACGGTGCGCAACCAATACCCACTACCTCTCATGTCGGAACTCATCAACGACCTCGGAGATGGGCACATTGTTACGTTTCGGATCGATCGGCGCCTCGGGCCGGGAAGTGGACACTGACGCATCGACTATGACATCGCCGTCAGCAGAATATCGTCATGGACTTGTAGATCAGTCAGCCGGGTAAGCTCCGGCACATGTGATTGTACGATAACGGATCGGATCTCGGATGACTCGTAGTGACTCATAGCTAGGATAGCTGTACTAGGGTTCACGGTACTTACGCTACTGGCTAGTTAGTATCCAAGCGGCGCTTCAAAGCCCGCGCGTAACTGTATAAGTAGACTAGTGCGAAGACCAAGAA